>NW_019059915.1:498296-519140 GCF_000696155.1 Zootermopsis nevadensis
CCGCATCAAGTCTGGTATAGCCTGCCAGACGTCCACTCTCAAAGACTTCATGAATCTTCAGAAATTCCTGAAAGATAAGAAAGTGCCATTCAATCTTCTCAAGAACTCAAACTCCAAACCTTTCAAAGCCGTCATCAAAGGGATCCCCCCTCCACTCCTCCCAAATTCATTCAAGAAGAGCTCCAGGCAATGGGATTTCTTGTGCAGAACGTCATCCCCATGACTGCGTGGCGAGACAAGAGCCTATTGTCCATGCATATATAAAGCCTTGTATCGACTGCGCGCGGCTGCCTCGCGAGGCAATGTTCGTTGCTTTGCCTCGCAAAGTCGATACCATGTTGCCACGCGTGGCAGAACCGAACAATGCCGCGCTCGAACTTGGCTCGCGTCGAGCCAAATCTGAGCGGTTCTTTGTCCCGCGGCAAAGGGATTTCACGGTGCTGTATTCATGGTGATCTTGCGAGAACTGACGAACAGCGTCGATCACAGCCGAACACGGTTGCCGCGCTCGATGCTGGTAACCACGAGCACAATGAGCGAACGAACGAGTTTGCCGCGCACGAACAGGTGCGCGAGGCAGCCGCGCGCAGTCGATACAAGGCTTTACATTGTTCACTGTTTGCGATACATTTGATGTGCATTACGTTTTCGGAGTTTGGCTACAATATTAATATGTTTCCACAGACATTTGGAGAATCAAGTTTTCTTTGTGTTTTACAGATGGCGCCAATGCAATTCACGTCGATGTTTCTCCAAGAAATCCAACAGTGAAGGTGGGACAGAACTTCACGTTTATGTGTCTGGTAGCGAAACCACTCATGTACTGCCGTATTCAGATGCCAGGAGTAAGTGGTGGTCTCAACTTGAACGAGAATTCTGAAAGGAACACTGAATACTGGTATGCAGGTGACAGCATTACGAGAGGCCAGTGTGGAATCACCATTAACCGGATGACAGACAAATACAATGGCCAGTTCAAGTGCTCGTTGGGTTTCTCTGGCGAGTCAAATGAGTCTGAGGGAACCACCAATGTCACAGTTGCAAGTAAGAACAGAACCACTTGTAAATAAAATGTTTTTCAATGGGAACTGAGGACATTCTCTTAACCTATCTGTACACTTAGAGAAACTTCTGAAAATCCAACTCTGTATAGTCTGAGCTATTGACAGCGTTATAAAATAAACCACAAATAAACTATTTTCAATTTCAATTCATTTATTAAAGTACTTGACAACATCCGAAAAGGCCAATAACAGCCAAGCACTAACAACAATACAAATCTTAACAATTCTAAAGCAAACAAACAATGAACTGAATATATAAAGTACAATATTAATTTATTGCAAAATAATTAATAAGTAAATGAGCTAAATGTTATGGATAAGTAAATTAAAAATTAAATTAAAATCAGTTCAATTTTGGACAAACAACATACAACTAATTTTGCCTTTAAAAACATTAATGAGGAACAGCGCATCCAAAAGCTTCCTCCTTAAATGTAACGACAAGAAGTTTAATCTCACTAATATATCATCGTAATTATAGGCACAAACGCCATTAAAGAATCTAGTGTAACACAAAGCTACAAATTTCCTTTGAATCCTTACTAAACAATTTTCATTTTACCTGAAAGCAGGTGAAAAAATTATACTTGCGCTAAATGAATGTACTCTAAGATTTGGCATAATATCTGTAGTCTGAATAACAAAACTGCAACTGACCTCAAAATCCTTGTTTATTATTACTCGCAATTTTTACAATGTCATTTGTCATTTTTGCCTGTTATAAAATTGGTTTTAAAAAGATGCTTGTATGCTCTATTGATGTTTTTGTTTGACCAACATCGTCTTATTACAGGGCCCCCACAAAATCCGCCTGACCTCATGGTCACTCCAGAGTTTGATCGCCACTTTAATGCGTATAGTGAAGACACATCTATAAACGCAATGTGTACGGTGAGAGACGCACGGCCAGCAGCTGATCTTTCATGGTTTATGGGTGAGTTACTGCTTCAGTCCTTGCTATTTAAGTAACTGACCAACTTTCTGAATTATACTTGTCAAGTTTCTCAAAACAAAACTCTTGTTCTCCACTCTCTGATGTCATCTTACTGTTAGAATATTTAGTTCATGTGGGGAAATTGTTTACTTATCTTTTCTAACTTTCACAAATGGCAGTCGTTTCTTTAGTGCCCATATAAACATTGACCCTTCCCATATAATAATCTGCATTGAACTGAGTCATATCTGAGAAGCTAATAGTTTCTCATTTAGTCAAGAAACTGCATTTTATGAAACCCGAAGTTTCAAAATAACCTGTGACTGGTCGCTATCCTGAGACTGACCATTCCTGTCCACACCCTCCCACCATATTTCTTTAAAATTTTGTATATTATTATCCTCCCATCTATGCATCTGTATGCCTTCGTAGTAGTATCATACCAGTGCCCTCTTCGTATTTTATGCAACATCTTATCACTGACAAACTCTAAACTCTTAACTGCTGATATTACCCCTAATGTGGCTGCCCCTAAATGTTGATTAGCATAATTTATAATGATCTTCTATTATCTGCACTTCTGTTTATCTCTCCACACCAGATAAATGTACCATTTCTGTGATATTATGTTATGGATCAGCCCCACTTGGTGGGAGGAGCATCTAACTTCATATCAGTATGCACTAGCATATAAACATACTGTGCTTTCCAGTTTTCAAATACATGGACAAATGCCTTCTTGCCTCAGATCACAAAGTGTATCCTCACTACCATTCAAAAGCAAGCAATGAATGTCACTTACTTACTTGGATACTTGGACGACCCCTTCTTCAAGTGCCTGAGCACTGCGGGTCCCAAATTTTTCGTTAGTTTGATCTATAGACATTCGGTAGGACTCCTTGGACGAGGGATCGGCCCGTCGCAAGGCCTCTACCTGTACACAGGACAGCACAACACAGAAAAACGCTGACAAACATCCATGGCTTGAGTGGGATTCGAACCCACGGTCCCAGCGACCAAGCAGCACAAGGCCCACGCCACAGACCGCGCGGCCACTGCGGACCCAATGAATGTCACAGCCCTATAATTTTAGAAACTATGGCTTTCTTTATCATGAAGAAAGTTATTTATTTGGCTTTAACTTTCCTGCAGTAGCATGCAGCACAAAAGTACAAATATGCAGAGCTTATACACTAATTCTATTTTAATGACAACAAATGAAAGGAACATCCAACTTCTCCCTGGGAAAATTGGTGTTGCTTTGTTTGCTTTGATGGTATTACACAATCTTCATCTTTATTAAAACTATGCATAGGAAGGTAAATACTACAGGTAATTTATGTAACAAATTAGGTATTTTAAGGGTAAAATTATTAATTAATTAAAATACAGCTAAAGTTTCCACAATTTCCCTGTAGGAACTTTTCCTCATTATTTTCCATACATGTACATGAGCACACTTAATTTGTTGTCTTGTTCAGTGTTTAACAATGGTTTAACAGGTAATATTGCACGGCAGTGCAGGGAGGAGAGTTACGTAAAAGAAGAAAACAAACAAATCAGTTTGTTAAAACAATATAATGACAAATGATCACTCCCAATGCCTTACAAAAAAAAACACGATTAACAGCCGAGAAATCAGATGGGACTGCGCTCGCCCAAGCCAGTTCCGACCAAACTCTCCAATAACAAAAAAATTTTGAAAGAAGGAAAAAAGGTATAAATATAAAAAAAAGATCAGTAACTCCTTTTACCGGAACAACTCCAGGCCAGTACGCAGAGCACCTTGCTCTCTAGCTGGGTCGGAACAGACTGCCCTCTCCAATACTGCCAAGATGACACTGAAAGGAATCGGGTGGGGGGTGGGGGGCAGTACAAACCAGTCTTGAGCCATACACGGCTGAGTATTATCAGTATTGATAATTTACATTGACTTTCTTTTGTAGATTTATTGGTCTATCCTTTGCAGTGAAGTATTCTGTACCCCATTTATACCATAAAATATTCTCATATTCAAATAATTTTTACACATTTAATACTGGATACTTTTCCTAAGAAAAATATGCTGTAATATATCTCCAAAATTGTGCATTCAGTGCCAGTTACACATTAACTGTTCAAAGCCCAGTGGTAACTACATATCCTACTTACTTGTGTACTTTCAGATTTCATATGATTCTCACTGTGAACTGGGATTATCTCCTTAAACAGCATTAATCACTTGTTTTCTTTGTAGTATGGACTGAATTCCTAAATATTATTTAGATGAGCTTTAACTTAAAACATGGAATTTTGTCCACAAATAGATGGAATAAATTTTACAGTGCAGTGACATCTATTAAACTGCTTCCTGCCTGCATGCTCCTTTTCTAACCTTGATAATTATGAAGGTGGAAAAATGGGATTTGAATAGTTTCAGTACATTCAGTTAAGAACTTTTTATCTTTCTGTCCCCAATATAAAATTTTAAGGATTAAAACGTAAAATGTTTCCTGTCCTTTGATATGAGTGTGAAACTTGGTCTCTCATTGTAAAGAAAAACAGATTGAAGAGTTATAACAAATTTGGACTTGAGTGGAAAGAAGGAACAGGAGACTGGAGGAAATTGCATAATAACGCTGAATAATTTGTATCTTGTCAAATGGTATTAGCATGATCAAGTCAAGGATGATTAGATGAACTGGACGTTTTACTCATATGGCAGGATGAGAAATGCATATAAAATTTTAGTCTGAAAGCCAGAACAAAGGGATTGCTATTGAGATCTAGGTATAAATATGAGGATAATATTATATGGATTTATAGAAATTGACTGAGTGTGGGTTTGTATCACTCAGGATAGGGTCCAATTGTGGGGTGTTGTAACCAGCATTTGGAAAATCATGTTTTAATCTAAATAGTTTTGCATTTTTGCATACAGGCGATGACCAGATTACAGATGGATTAAGTCGCCTCGAAATTGTGGAGTCACCAACAAATCTATTCACAGTACACCAGAATCTTACACGCAAGTTGACTTGGAAGGATAATGCTAAGGATCTAAAGTGTGTTGCAACACATATTGCACTAGACAGAGTGTTATCGACCATCAAGCAGATTAATGTGAGATGTGAGTACATGAGTAATGACAATGAATCATACTGTAATTTTAAATATTTATCTGATAATTATGCTTTCCTTTTCATTCAGCTTAAATACTAGCTTCTTTATTTAGCAACTCTAGATTTATGATACATATTTTTTGCATTGCCTGCCCATTAAATTATATCAAATTTCCAACATGTTGATGCTTTACAGCCATTTTCCTATACAGGTCACAGTCTGAGAGTAATAATGGAGGTGTGTTCGTTAATTATAAAATTTGTATGTTCTAGTAATCAGTATATCATTTTACTTTGATTGTGTGAATGGGTTTGTATGAGGGTTGTTCAAATGAAACCTAGGTGGGGAATGATCTGAGCAAAGGAGTAGACACTGATAAAGGTAGTCCATGGGCAAATTCCCATTGATGCACCAACGAGTGGATCCTCTTCAAAACACTCCTCGGATGGCTGCTGGAACCACTGCACCAGTGCAACCTTGGCGTCTTTATCTGACCTGAATCTGTAGCCCTATAAATCCTTCTTGAGGGGGCTGAACAGATGGAAGTAACATGGTGTCATACATTGGGGATGATTCAGGCGGGACCTTCCACCACATGGAGCAGAGCCATTTTAGGATGGGATATGTCCTGCAACATGATAGCACTCCTTGTGACCATGATGGCAGTATCAAAGCCTCAGTGGGTTCTATAGTAGCGCTGTGCATTCTCCCATGAATTTAGGCTGGTTGACAACCTTCAGCGCCATGGAGCTGAATGACAGCCCATTGATTGTATTTGAGCGGTTTCTGCACCCAGAATGCTGGTATTTAACTGTGTCACACTGTTAATGTTTGCTATAATGTGCCTCTTCTACTGAACAGCCCATAGTTGAGTGGTGTTATTCACACAGCCATGTGATCACCTGTGACTGGCAGCATTCACTAGCAGCACCAGATCCCCACTGGGTTTGTTACAGCCAACTTTATGCTGTTTTCACTTTTGGACAATTAAATAACAGTGAATATATCAACTGTGGTCTTCTTGGTTGTAACACCATGTATTCTTATAGGTGGTTACCTGAGTTTAATAGAAACGTATCACCTCTATATTCAGGGTTCAAATGAGTCAAGATGGAGGTGATATGTTCCTCCAAAGCATTGGTAACCATCCACAAGACTACATGGAGTCACATCCCAGAAGAACAATGAACAAAGTATCTTACTGGGCGACATGATATGCAGATTGTCCGTTAGTTACTCTTACTCTGAACAACAAAATTCTGATAATTTTTAACTTTCCAGACGCCCAGTATTTGTTAATTTAAATCATTTGCACAATCATAGTAATGATTTTATTGTACAATAGTGACCAGATTTGAAGATACTTATGGTATGTTGGTGTGTATGAAATGTGATTTCTTACATTTATTTAGTTGCACCTCGCCCAATACCTGGAACAATTGAACAGTTTGGGTTTAAAGTGGGAGACGAAGGCATTATTTCTGTCCAAATTCAAGCCTATCCTAAGCCTCGCCTCACATGGTACGTTGATCAAGAGAGCTTTCCTGAGGGACGTATGGACTCTTCACAACGATTTGAGGCTATCTCAGCGAGAGCCATGGTATGTATCCCTCAGTCTTCCTACTGTTTAGGTTTCTCACTTGTTTTATTGGTCATTATTTAACATACTTAGTACAGTCATAACTTGCATCTAGTCCCTTGTATAGCATTTTTAATATCCTAAATCTCTTGTTAAACATTTAGGAAAAGACTAAGGTTTTTTTATTTATGTGGTTTGCAATGTAACTACAGAAATGCAAGATGCAATTATAAAAGCTCTGAATGATTCTTCAAGTGTACTTAATCAAGGGGTCCGCATTGGCAGCGCAGTCTGAGGCGTGGGCCTTGTGCCGCTTGGTCGCTGGGACCGTGGGTTCGAATCCCACTCAAGCCATGGATGTTTGTCTACGTTTTTCTGTGTCGTGCTGTCCTGTGTACAGGTAGAGGCCTTGCGACGGGCCGATCCGTCATCCAAGGAGCCCTACTGAATGTCTTTAGATCAAGCCAACGAAAAAATTGGGACCCACAGTGCTCAGGCACTTGAAGAACTGGTTGTTCCCAGTATCCCAGTGTACTTAATCATGTAAATATTTCTATTTGTCACTGACTTACTGAAATCATTGTTGTTGAACAGGGCAATGGCACATGGGAGGGACAGCTCCTCATAATGCGTGTCAGTGCCGATGATGTGACCAGACAATATGTTTTGAAGGCAACAAATGATGTGGGTGAACAGACGTACAGAGTGAGCATCTCCACCAGCACAGAACCAGAAGGTATGAGACATCTCTCCTGATTCCTAATCCCCTTTTAAAGATGTCTGTTATATAAGAGTATAAGAAATCCTTAGTTTTAATAAATAAACTGTAGGAAATGTATTGGCTTGCAGGTTTACAAATTACCTTATCGAGCTAATGAAAGCATCTCATTATAACATGACCTTATCTCTAACTATTCTCACACAGGAGATTCAACATACCAAACATCATGGTTGAGTGGTTAACACTCCTGTATCATATTTGGGAGGTCTCAGGTTCAAATCTCAGCTTGGAGACCGACTATTTTGCTAGAGGTTTTTCATGGTTTCTCCCAGTTTCTCCAGGCAAATGCCAGGACAGTACCTTAAATTAGGCTTTGACTGATTCATTCCACATCCTGTCCAATTCATTGTCCACTATCGTTCTCTCATTTTACACTGTGTATTCTGAGCTACTGAAAAAGCATTGTTAAATAAGCTTGTGATGGATGGAGAAGTTATTTGTGGTGTTCATAGGACAATGTGACATTATCTTTTGCAGCAGGTGGTAGAGCAAATGCAAGTACTGTTGTTGCACATTGATAGTCTCTCAATCTGCCTTAATAGTGAAAAAGTAATAGCCATCAGGCAGCAGTGTATATGCTGTTCCAAATGTTGGCAGTGGTAATGGGAATTAAGTGTCTATTGGAGAAAAGAAGCGTAGACGGAGGCAACAAGAAATACATTCAGAATTTCGGCAGGAGGGACCTTTTACAATATGAATTGGTGGAGCGAACTCGATGCAGCCAGCTCAGGATAGAGTCAGGTGGTGGGCTTTTTTGAACACGATGATGAACCTTCTGGTTCCGTAAAGAAAGTGGGCTATTCTTTGACAAGCCGAATATACAGTCCACTTTTCAAAGAATTCCCTGCACCTTAGAGTGAGTGAGTGGGGCCTCTTAGAAGGTGGCCACTTGGAAGAGAAAGAATGATGTGGGATAATAGTACTAATAATAAAATGAGAAGTGCTTTGTAAGAATGTGAACTGAAATGAACTGAAAAAGTATCTTGTTCACTGGCTGACTACGTTTAGTTTTGTCAACCTTTTGATCCAGTTGTCAGAGAAATGGTCATCTAGTCAGTCAGTTTGTTTGTCTGTTGGTTAATTCATACTGTCAAAGGGAAAGGAGAATGCTGCATTTAGTTCTTTCTGTGTTAACATAAAGAGACTACTTAAAATATTTACTTTCTAAACAGGATCACTGGAACTTGGAACTGGCCCCATCATTGGAATTGTTGTGGCTGTCCTGGTGCTTCTCATTGCTTTGTTCATGCTTGGATTTGCCCGAACAACAGGTCGCTGGTGTTTTGCAGGTAGGCATTCTGCCATACTCACACATTTATTATTCAGAGACTTTTCAATTTTCCCAAGTTATTTGTGGAATTGTTGCCAACTTTGCATTTCAACAGTCTGGAGTTAAACAGCATAAACTTTATGGTTAGCTTGCTAAAAGGCCGTAACAGTTTGTAAAATAATGGCCTCGAAAGCTTTGAAGATATGTTTATTTCTCCCACTTCTTTAGTTCCCAGAACATGGTAAAAGATACTGAGTACTAATCAGTGGCATAAATTGTAAATTTGAACCCTTTACAGATAAAACTCATATATGTATTCATACATGCATGCATCTTTATTTCATTCCATGGATCTGTTAGCCAGATGACAGTAGGTTGTGGAATAAGTTATAATTATACAATACAAATGTATAAGTATATTTTAGACCAGTGGTATTCAACCTGGGGTACATGAAATTTAAAAAAAAAATATATATATATATTATTTTATGATAAACACTAAATAATCAGTAATGTAATTTATTTTAGATGTATAACTTGAATTATACGCCAACAACTTTGGGGGTACAAAGTTGAAGAGAAATTATATCTGGGGGTATATGAACAAAAAAGGTTGAAACCCCACTGTTTTAGACTATTATAAAGATTTCACATTATATAAGGAAAGGTTTTATGCAAAGTTATGATGTGTTACAAATAAATTCACCCGGTACATACATTAGGTAAATTAGAGTGCCCTAAAGACAAGAAAACCATAATGAACATTAGAAATTAGACGACAGAGCAAAAGGAGTATGTGATAAAGTATCGTCTTGATGCTGCTTTAAACTTTGCCTCATTATTTAAGACTTGTGAGACTAGATGGTAGACTTGAAAATGTCTATGTCTGAAAACGATGAGATGTTGGCATTGTTGCATTATTTGGATATTAGCAGTAGAATCTTTTGCCTACACTCTGTGTTTGTATGTTGTAACCCCTTTTTGATTCGATTTAAGCTCACACACACACACACACAAACTATTGTGATTATGGTTTTCTGCCAGAGCAGTGGTTCCTAAACCATGGTTCTTGAAATAACTGTCTTCTATTGCACCTTGTAGTCTGGTAGAAGTTTACTGACTTTTAAAAGTGCTTACTGCATCCATCCTGAGGGAAATGAGTAAGGCACACGAGGAATTGGTTTGAGATATGGAAACTGGTCAGCTGGGCCAGTGGGGAAATAAGAGTAAGGATTGGGTGAGAGCAAGGGAGTCAGTGGGAGAAAGGCAGAAAACACAGCCTGGCCAGAAGGGTGGACAGACATTGTAGCTCACACATGCAAGGGAATGTGAAATATTTTCATGGGCTTAACAAAAAGGATATGTATGAGGGTCACTCCAAATGTAATGCCCCACACTTTTTAAGAAATCAATATTTATTGTATAGAATTGCTATTGATACATTTTATAGGTACATCATTTAGGAGGAAAAAACTATTTTTCCACATGGTCACCTGCACTCAGCTGCTTTTTTCCACCTCTTAAAAAGTGCTTGAATACCCACCTTCTAAAAAAGACCTGCACGAGCTGCCACTGCGCGGAAAGACATGCATATCAGCATGCCCACTTTTCCCAGATAATCACTTTGCCCAACGTAACCTGTGCTGCGGCCGACAGCATCGTCCCCTTACACCTGCAATCAGTTGTGGATGTTTCGTACTGTCTCGTTCTCACACACCAAGAATTCAATTACAGCACGTTGCTTCTGAAGGATATCAAGTGCATCCGCCATTTTGAACGTATGGTATAACAACGCCAGTAGCGGGAAGTGAATGAATTAAGCACGAATACAAAGCGGAATACGAACTATGAAAAAAGCAAGGCTGTGGAATAAAAACGTTTTATTTAATGTCGGGCATTACTTTTGGAGTGAACCTTGTATAAAAATATTATTTACATCCTGAATTACTTTAAGGTGGTTCTATCAAGCAACATATCAGTGTTACTGCCGTAGTGTATGGATATCTTAATTTTTGTAGTTGTTTGGATTGCTTAGTTTCACATTATGTCAGCTGTCTGGTGATGGGCCCTTGTGAAGTATATGTCTGGAAGGAAGGAAAGAATAGGATATATAAGGATGAATGTGTAACGTTCTATTTTGGTATGAGCCACATCAAATGTTGAGTATTAACGAACATTTCGACAAACATTGCAGTTACCATTTTCATTGATGAATCTGTAAGTGAGGAAAGTTCTGGAAGCCTTATATAGGGCACGCTGTAGGTGGCAAGTTAAATTTGATGGTGCTGATTGGTGGAACAGCAGTTGCATTGTTTTCTGAAGTGTTGGTTAATATTCAATATTTGACACTGAAATTCATTGTAGCTTTTTAGAAATGTTACCGACTTACTTTTTCAAACATGTTTTATGTATTACTTGGTAATTTTCTTAATCAAAATCAGTCACTAGTAGGATTTTTGACACTGATTCGGTTAATATTTCAGTCTCAGTTTTAATTTCTGATGTTGAAATTCTCATGTATCTTGTGAGTGAGACGTGTTCTAGTTCTTGGCTTGATGTCTTTCGTTTAGCTGAAAGTCGCCAAACACTGACAGCATTAATTTTTATCTTTTTGTGTCACATTATTAAGCACATTCCACCTAGACAGTAACATATCTTTAAAATAACGCTTTATTTTGAGTCATCTTATAACATTTATGAAAGTGTAATTTTGTTCAATGCTCATAGAATATTTAATTATGCTTTCCAGCTCTGATTTATTTATAATTATTGAACTTTAGAATGTAATTCTTACAAAAAAATTGTTAAGTTCCAGTGTCGTAGTCATGCATATAACATCTTGTCAGTAGCATCTGTACATTAAGCCAGAAAGAATACTAAAGATTTACTGAAATAAATAATGTTTCACTCATGTGTTTGTAGTAGGCCACTGGTGAGGGGATGAGGCAGTATGTTTGTTCAGAGGGTAACAAGCCAGGGCACTATTATAAGTTTAAAACACAGAAACTAACATGTCTCATAGTTATTCTAGTGGGAAACTATATATCTCTCAACAGAATATATTGGGTTCAGTGGAAAGTTTTTGCATTTTCTAACCCAACAAAACCATAAATTCAGAAGTTTACTGTAAACAGTTGGACTGAGTAAATGAATGCCTGAAAGTAAAATGTCCACATCTCATCAACAGAAGAGGAGTTGTCTTTCACCAGGACAACACCCATCCCTTTGTCAGTTCAATGTCACAGCACAAAATAAAGAAATTTTGAACCACCTCCCATATTCACTGGACTTGGCACCATCCGATTATCATTTATTCATGTCATTGCAAATCCATTTAAATAACAAGATATTTTAAAGATTCAAAGAGTTGAATGATGGTATCCTGTAACATATTTTGAATCAAAACCAAGAAGTTTTTACAAAACCAGAATGGAAAAGCTTGTGACACATTGGGAGACGGTAATGGCAAGCAATGAGAATTATGTAATTTATTAAATATTGTAAACATATTAAAAAGAAAGTTATTTTTGACTTGAAAAATACAAAAACTTTCCATTAAACCCATTAATTTTCTTCTTTCATAATGGCATGAGTTTTGAGAAATAGAATAGAAATTAAACAACAGCTAATTTTGGAGACAGATTCTAATGAAGCAGTCTGACCTAGCAGTGGAAGTGGTTTTGATAAAGTGTGGCAGCAGGTGATAATAATGTGAGCAGAACCTGAGATAAAATTTGGAATTCTGATGGTACTCATCCTCCATTGTAGCTCCCATTGTACTGAATGTATTTCAGCTGTTAGTGACGTGGACTAATGAATTATATAACCAATATTTTGACTCTTTTGACAACAAGGTTAGATGGTTATGATTTATTGATGTGCGTGTGTACATGTGTACAACCATGGCTCTTATCATACAAATGTGATATAATGAGTGGGTGACATTGAAAATTACTGGCCCACTTGGACAATTCTATGTGATATTTTACAGTAGCATGATGAAATGCAATAATTTTTTCCATATTTTGAAATTTCTTCATATTTATGACAGTATGAATTAACCAGACAAGATAGACAAAAACTAACACAGACTTTGTAAACTAATATCTATATTTAAAATTTGTCAGAGCATTTAACTATAGACATATTGTGCTGTTCAAATGGAAACTTAATTTTCAGGAAATACATTCCTAAGAAGTATAAATGCTTTAGTATAAAGATTAACAATATTTGTGATATGACTTCCTACATTTATAATATCTTGTGTATAAGAAAGAATGAGCAAAATACAACACAGACATTGACAGTTACACATGCAACAGTGGAAAGTCTCACAGGAGAATAAAAAGGGGTTGGCCATAAACTTTGCATAGACAATGTTTTCTCCTCTTGATATGTATTTGATGACCTGCACAGCTATCAGTTATTATGAAATTGACAGAATTTCAAAGGTGTTGATAATAAGACACTAAAAATTGGATTAGGGTAACATATATGCAAGGGTGATAAATGTCTTGACAATATGGGTTATGTCAACAAAGGGAACAGATTGGCTAATAGCAGTTCAGTTTTTTGGACAAAATGTAACTGGACAAAGAAATTATTTTTTAACCTGCTGGATCCAACAGTATTGAATAGTTTTATCAATCTGTCTTCCTGTGGTAGCAAAATAGGCCACAAAATGTCATCTCAATTTAGTTTCAAATTTGTTAGAAATGGCTTAAGTTAGACCCAGTCTCAGTCCAGCCCAAGAGGAAGACCAAACTTACAAATAAATCAAATGACTAATCTTGAACCTCGACATAATGAACATCAGTTAGCTGCAAGTTCACATTTGTAGTACTCTTGTGTGTTCAGTGGAGCAGAGAAAAAACATGCAAGAAATTTCATTGCTCAAATTGCAAGGTCACCCTTGGGTACAGAACTTTATTTAGGTGTTTCCCATGTAAAGATAAACTTCTACTAAAGCATGGGAAGAACATCATTTAATACAACATGCATACTGCACATTTTGATTCATATACTCCATGTTTCATTTCATTTTAGGAATCTGTGCCCAGTTTTGGGAAACAAAATTTTATGCCACTAAAATGTAGCAGTATAGAATTTGGCAACATTCTTTCAAGAACCTTTCATACAATATTTTATCACTAATATTTTAATAGATACAGACATTTTCTCATATTGCCATTTTTATAGTTACAGTTTAGCCACCAGTCCCATAATATGGGCATTTAAATAACTTACTCCCATACAATAAAGGCTAATAAAGCATTTTCTCTGATATCAGGTAACTACTTTTCATCATGCTGATGACACAGTATTATCACATGGGCCAAATGCAACCTGCAGGTTGAGAACCCCTTACCTAATCAGTTTGCTTTGTTTAGAGAAAGGAAAGTCCCATTCGTCTCTAATTTCTGTGTAAGGACCAAGCTTACAACGTGGCTTTCTTAGT
This sequence comes from Zootermopsis nevadensis, assembly GCF_000696155.1. The sequence goes on from NW_019059915.1 coordinate 512,485, forward strand.
CATGCTATAGGCATGTCATTAATTTTATACATTTGGAAGTGTGGTGCTGCAACTGAATTAATTATTCATGTATCCACACACACCCACTTAAAAAAAATTATGGGAATCGTACAAAACAAGCTGCTGCAGACATCAATAATGCATGTTCACATACTTGCTGAAATAGAATATCATTGGGAAGTTTTCTCTTACCTTTCAGTATTTCAATTCCATTTACCAAAGAGACTTGCCCCTTACTGTGGCTGTAGTCATGTATGTAATATTCTGCTCTTGTTGAAGTAACTTTCATCTTGTATGCTGTACATACTCTTATTTTTCACAGTGCGAGTGTAATTTTTAATCAGTTTTCTCTTTAACTCTTTTGGGAATGTGTCCTGAGTACCGTTGAACCTATAAGAATTTAAATTTCCTTGCACAACCTTATAGCCAAATTAAATGGGCATTCAAATTCTTTAAAATGCAAAGAATCTTAAAAAGAAATTCCAGTCTTCATTACAATTTTAACCTACAATCTTTGATTAAAATTAGTACTATAAAGTTTGAATCTATTTTTTTTTTTTTTTTTTTTTTTTTAGATCGTAGTTTCAAAATAATCACACCAGCAGCTTAGTTCACATACGTTTTCCATTTTGGTACCATGTTTCTTTGTTTATTCTTTGAAATACTGGAAATTAAATGAGTTAAAGTTATAGAAATTATTTAGCCCTTTAAACTTTGAAGTATTTTAAATAATATGTAGGATTTAAAATTCTGTTCTCTACTGCAACAGCATTCTGGAAAATTTTGAAAAGTTTCAAGAGAACAGACAAAGAATTGTACAGATAACTCTAATAATCTTCATAATTAAAGTTTATTCCAAGTTGGATTTGAGGTTTTTACGGTGGTGAGTCCAAAGATGGCTGTCTTCTGGGTCGTTGTGCCATGTATTCTGGTAGAAGTTTAAAGGTAAACTTCTACCAGACTACACGGCACTACAACCACTACAGCCATTTTCAGAGTTTATTCTTAATAAACATTTCTCTGTTCCTTGAAGCCATAACCCTTAACCTCATTTGGAAGTTTCCAGCTTCTTTATTCTGCAGTATCTATAATTACCAAGTCTGGATAATAAGTAAATATTGATTGTAGCAACTGTTTTAAAATTAGTTCTTAAGTGACCTGATATAACAATATGCAGACTTGAGGGTACAGTTTTCAATCTTAGAATTTTTCTTAAGAATCACTTGCTAGTAACTTCACAGTAGCCATGTGGATTTAATTATATATGCTGTTTTTCTGCATGTACTTCCCCCCATCATTGGCTTTTATTCCCTATACATATGTACAAATTAACAAATAGTAAGCATGTGATAAGTTCAACATTGTAAAAGTAAGGGCAATCCTGTGGAATGTTTCCAAACTGCTAATGTAATTTAACTTTTATTTATTATAATTTAACAAGAGTTCAGATTAAAAAAATAATTATTTCTTCCAAATTGTCATTCCAAAGGAAAATGGAATACCTACGTAAAATTCTGAAAGTTCTGGACTGTGAAAATTTCATTTCATTTCAGTGGTTATACAAAAAAGAACTCCTTCAATAAAAATTGAAATTCATAGAATGCTGTGAAGTAACGGGTCCATTGAGGTGTTATAGCTTTCTTCAAAACACTTACACATGGCCATTATGTTGTGATTCCTAACCTGCATTTGGAGCTTCACTGAAAGTCTTAAAAATGGACAGAAATAAATACACCAATCACTATAAAAGGTGAGGTCTGGCAGTAGTTCACAACTTTGAAGTAGGCCTACACATAAATTCAGTAGCCCTTCCCATTTTTGTAGCTCTTGTGTAGGTTCAGGAATGTATGTGTTTGAACAGATCAAAGTGACTGAATTGCTGATGTAAGTAATCTGTGTTGCCCGTGTTAAATGAACATGCCCTATGATATGGACGCAGCCTGTGACCATTTGTAGGACCACACTAACAGTAAAATGATTAGTGAGATTCCTGATTCTCATGTTAGCAAGTATGAAGATGACAGACAGCCTTCTGGGATATTGAGCTGTGTAGTCTCGTAGAAGTTGACCAGCATTTTGAAGGTGCTTACTACCTCAACCATAAGGGCATTAAGACCCCTTACCTCATTGTCCTGATGATGGAGGCAGTAAGCACCTCCAAAACGTTAATCAACTAATGTGAGACTACACAGCACTGTATTCTATAAGAGTGTCATCTTCGGTTTAATGATAATCTCTTTGTGTAAAAATGTTTCATTGACAGAAATATTGCTCCAGTTATTGTATTTATTTGCTTAATAGTAGAGAATTTGTGTAATTGGTAGCACAATATGTTGTCAGTCCTTATTTAGTTACTTTCCATGTATTTGCATTGAACCCTTTGATTTGTACAGTATCCACAACACATCAAATGACTATTGCTGTCGTGATTACACATTTGCAAGTTGATATTAAATTAAAATTTCCATTAAGAATTTTAGTTTCTTTGCTTTTCTATGACTGCAAAGTCAGTATCCAAACTGGCATGTCCTGAAACCAAATAATGTAAGTGTATGTGTTTAGTAACAGGAAATGAATGTGAATATGTACATTTACATAAATTAACTTTTTAGACTATTTTCCCTTTTCCATAAATGTATCCGAGTACCCATCATAGGGTAAAGATTTGCATATATTAGAAAAACTGATTATGCTTGTGAAATACACTTTTAATTTTTTGTAGAATATGATGATGATTATCATCATCGCTGACTTCTGATAGTGAGATAAGTAAAATTGCTGTCCTGGGTTTCTTAAAAAAATTTAGTGTGTAGAAATAATTGGTTGTGAATGGTCACTTTTAATTACTGTTCTAAGCTTAAAAATCAGAAATCTATTAATATTCTTCGCTGTGTAGTATATGTCGATCCCATCCTGTTCCAGTAGACTTGCAAATGCAAAAGTTTGCACTTTGTGTTGGTATTGTTTGCATTGCCTATGTGCAGTTAGCCCCATGTATAGTTTCTTGACAGTTTCCTTTCTTGATTACTGAAAACTGAAAGTCATAGGAATAAATTTAAAAACATTTTATTGACAAACTGAAGGTTGTTCCAGTGTGGTTGCAGAATGGCCAGTCTTGTGTGTTCTTTTTTATCTGACAATAGATGCTCCCCCTCCCCCCAGGCTTCCTTTGGACAGCAAGTTATTTGTTATTACAGTCCAAAATAAGATATGTGTAACCACCTTAACAGATGATGAGCAGTTTGTTCAATGGCAGCCAATTAAATACACCTCAAAGGTGTTTCAGATGGACATCAGGTTACTCCCTTTTCAACAACAAAAGGAATGCAAAATTAACCGGATAATTTCATATTTCACATATAAAATCTTATGTAACTCTAAAGAAAAAGTCAGTAAGAACATGTTTAAAGAATAAACTATAATATAATCTCAAACAACATCATAAAATATTAAGATGGCTGTCTTCTGGGTTGTAGTGTCATGTGGTCTGGTAGAAATTTATGAACACTTCAGAGGTCATAGCTGCCTGTATCATCAGGATGATATGGCACTACAACCCAGAAGACAACCATCTTCATACTCATTGTTGTGAGAACCTCAAATCCTACATAAAATATTACTCCAAAGGAGAAGACACTTGGGAAGGCACCGTGAAAGTTGGAAAGATTATTTTCTTATAACCGTGACAAGCAGCTAGGCCTGAAATATGGAAGGACAAATACCTGTATCAGCCAGTCTGCATTACAGTAGAATGACAACAGATGGAAGTTTATGTTTACATAAGGATGTCAAATTTCTCTTTTGAAATATGGGACACTGAGTCTTCCTTTCTTGGAGATCGGAGAGAGGACAAAATTAACAAAGTAATTAATAATTCTCCGGTAATAATAGAACCTGATTTTTCAAAGCCACTATTACCGAAGCCCATCATTCGACATAAACTTTAATTGCTTCAATTTAGTTTGCATTGTTACAAGGTATTTCCCTAAGATCCAATTCAACGCCCTTTTGCCTCTTCCTCTGTATTTAAAGTGATCACTTTCTGAGGCGTACCTCAGTGTAATTCTTTAGATTTCTTGGGTACCCATATAAGCTGAAAGTAACAGCCGCATAAACAGAAATGATTATGGTGGAAGATGTTATTGCATTTGAAATCACTGTGTCAGGGTCATTCAGATAAGAAACAGTTACATGCTCAGACATATTTCTCTGTGGTGTTGGAACAAGTCATTGAAACAGGATGTAATCCCATATATACAGGACACTTCTTCTTCTTCTTCTTCTATGGCTCTCCAGTCCATATTCGGTCCATGGCCTCCTCAATTCTCTTCTTCCGTTCGGTCCTCTGTTAGGTCCGTCTGGCTTTGATTGAGGTTTTGAAACATCTTCCTTTTTACGGTGCAAGGTTGTTAGCCTTGCGACCAACCCCCAACCTGGACGACCAGGGTACCTGTCTTAGTCTGACCTCTCCCCCTCGACCAATCTGGCTAGGGAGGCCCTACCAGTAGCTCTTGGGATCACTGAGGTGCTCAAGCCCCACCACCACGACAAGGTGCAGGTACCATTAAGTGGGGATACAGGACACTTAGCAACCCTATATTCATAATTTAATACAGTTGTATTAGAAACCACGTAAATAAAACTTTTGTTTGTAATGTTTTAGCTGTATTGCCTTCATACTGTTTGTTTATCACTAACAGTCATGATGTATTTTTCTGTGAATTAAAATTTAATAATGCATGTTGTTGGTATTAGCTTCTTCTATTACTCTGCTGCCATAATAACCCCATTCTGACATGAAATATTGTATTCTCTGTGGAAAGCAGTTGTATAAAATTGTTCTTTTGGAAGCAGTTTTGAGAGCCTATGAGTAATCATTTCTATTCTCTTTGCTTGAAATGTAAGTTTGTATACTGGCACAAAAGGTTGATTTTCACCAGAACACCCTGAGGTAAGACATTTTGATATGTGGAATACATTCTTCTATGACAAGATTGTTGGCGGTGTATCACGTGAAATGTGAAAGACAAGAAGACTGATTTTTTTCCATGATTATGTAGTTTTTATGCATATGTTTTTCTCCCGTCAAGCCAACTACCAGCTTAATAGTGTACCATTTTGATCAATCTTGAGTGTTAATTCGTTTCATTGATATTATAATGAAAAGTAGAAAGACAGATTTTAAAACAAGAAATTAGTAAATTTTTAATAACAATTTAATTACTAAGAAGAATGTATTTTTATGATCAGATTGTTTTAATAAACTGTTTTTATCAAACTTGTGAGCAGATTAAGTTTGATGTAAAACATCTGAATTATGTAAATACTCATATATTATAACACATTATAGTAATGTCTGGTTATGTATGATTACAGTCTATCAACACAATTCTAATGAGTATGTCTACTTTAGATAAACTTGTTCACATAGGACATGTGTGTACCATTCTTTATCTTCTTTTTTTTTGAACTGTGGTCTGGTGTGAATCAGTCTTAATGTTTTGATATAGAAGGCGTATGACATGATATTCATAATGCAACTCCTGTTTGCACATATGTGTTTGTCTTTTATTTTCTCTTGTGTACTAGTTGTGCAGGAGATACCAATGGATTCAGAAATGCATAGTATTCTTTATGAATGATACCAGTTTATGCTTTTTTTTTAGTAAACATGTTAAATTTCCCAGTTTTAACCCTTTTACTGTTAGTAAAAATAAATACATACATCTGCCAGATGTATGTTGGCAAATATTTATCCATCAGAATTTTGTCATTAATGTAGTATTTCTGATCTGCACGTATCAGTGGTGAATTCTGGTCTAGATGTCAGGTCATGTGAAATTTGGACTGCAGAACATTGCCAATACTAAAAGAACCTTAATCTCTCTGTATCTCTTTCTCAGGGTGACCCATGCATAAAGGCACAGTTTTGGGATATCAGGTTAAGTGCTGAATTTATCTACTGTTCTGGCATGGCACATACAAAGCTAAGAAACACTGTAAAGTTTGTACCGCTACGTGCCGTAAAGGCGCTTGGGATGAGTGGAGGTATAACTCCTCTCTTTCTTGACCTCGGCAGTAGATGGGGGTGAGTGGTCGGCATCACCCCCAGGAAAGGACCCCGGTACCCATTGTAGAGGAGGCTGGGTGGGCTCCAGAGCCGGTCTGGACTCAGAGGCTAGAGGAAAAATCCACTGCTCCCATCGGGGATCGAACCCCGGCCGCCCAGCCCGTAGTATACTGACTGAGCTCTCCCGGCTCATTAAGAAACACTGTAACATACAAGCTACATAATGTATGCAGCTGATTTATTGAACAGAGAAGATTTTTTACATCCCTGCAGTTTTAGTGGTGACAGCACACTTCTATCATGACCAGAGTATCAGCCACTGACACCTTAAACTGAACATCTGTGTATGATTTTTTTTCTTCAGTATTAACCAGAATAAGAAGTCGGTCCACATATTTGGCTGAATATTTTTGTCCAAGATCCTTGCTTTTGCACATGGTGGAACAGTTTCAGCTATAACAATAAAAGGGTTAAATATTTTGAAGTGAAATTTCAATGACTGTAAAATAAGTTTGAAGATCACTTGGTGTTCCTTGTTCCAATCAATTTTCCGTGTTGTGCAGATTATAAGTGAGTTGTGTTATTA
>NW_019059915.1:519156-539883 GCF_000696155.1 Zootermopsis nevadensis
AATCTAAAAACAAAATATACGTGGAAATTAAATAAAGCGTAAAGTCTAGCATGCAATTGGGTAAGTTTACATCTTTATCTTTATTCCTGTGCATGGATATTAGCACTGCATTGTGTATGTCATTTGCACGCAGTTTGTTATTAGGTAGAAAATACCTGTTTTGCACAGAAAATTTAAGTGTTATATTTTCTGTTTTGTTTCATCTTGTTAGATTTTGAGAGTGGGATAAATAACTGGTAAAAATGGAAAGAAACAGTTTAATTTTTAGGACTGTAACGACCCATAGAGTGAATATTTTATCCCTATCTTCCTTTCCAAGAAAATGAGGCTCAAAATGTGACCAAGGTAATGGGCGGAGGGACAATGTTATGTGTTGAATGAAGAATGTATGATTAACCTGAGCATTTAAAATTAGACACTTTGGAAGGCAGATTAACAAATAACATAATAAGATACTGTGGATGTATTTGAGAATAAATGAAGAGAGAATCCCAAAAAAAGGTCTTGGTAAAAGGAGAAGGTTTTGAACATGACAATAAAAGTAAAATGTGCAAGAGGGAGACTAACATATATGGAAATGATAGGAAAGATGTTACACAGAAAGAATGAAGAACACAGGAAAACAATGAGGTGGAGCAGTTGTGGTAAGGCAAAAATAGGAAGATGGCTTGGTTGTCACATGATCCACAAAAAGATGAAATGTTTTAGGGGGAGAAAAAGTAGTCTTGTAGTTAGTTGCAGAATATTAAACTATTTACTTTACACTTGTAATTTAAAAACATTAATTTTGAATTGAAACCCTCCTAACCTCTGCAGTTCAGTTTCCTCTATTAGAGTTGCTTGCTATTCATCATTACATGCATTAATTTTGGTATTTCTGAACTATATGCTTTTGTTAAGATATTTCATCTGGTTTCACATAGATTTTATGAAGCATTTAAAAATTACTGTTTTAATTTCTATGAATCTTTAAATATGAGAGCACCCAAGAAATTGGTGTTTGAGTGATAATATTGTATTTTTAATAATAAATAATTTTTTTAGTTGTTTGGATACATATAAAGACAGTACAAAGCAGCTGATCATAGGAAGGTTAATAAATAAGACAATTTTTTGAACATTTTATGAGGATACAAGGGTTTCTGTGATATAGCCATTATATATATTTAATTTATTTCATATTTTCCAACCTCTTGGTATATCTTGTCAACCTAAACTAACTTTGTATGCCTAATTTATTATTTATTCATCCAGTGACTTACACATATATAGTATGAGAAACCTACATTTAAATTTAACAGAAGAAACAGTGGATTTTAAGAAAGCTGTTTCCTTCACTATCTCTTTACTTTAATCACTACTAGGAAAATTTAAACAGTTCCTTTGACTTAAGTGTATTCGTTAAGCTTTATCATATATGAGAAGGTGGCTTAATTCACATACCACTGAGCTGCCAGCCAAACTTTAACTCTGCAGTTATCAGCTTAGCAGTATGGACATAAAGCTGGAATGTGTGTAAGATGTGATGCAAAGATGAGAAAGGTTAGTGGGACTCCAAATAATTCATATTACAGAAATGTGGTGTCAGGAGTGGAAGTGAAAGGCCATACACTTAGAAAAAAGTGTGGTAATGAAAATTATGTATTTAGAATGGGTTGGTCTAAATTCAGTACAAGCATGAAAGTTGTTTTGCAAAGATTTGTATATTATTCCATCTTGTAAGCAAGACATATTCAATGTAGATCCTGTGTTGTCTTCTCTGTATGTGTGTGTGTGTGAGCGTGCACGCTATACCCACGTGTATATATAAAAGAATTTGACCTGAGATAATAATAATAATAATAATGAGGGAGGAAAGTTTAGTTACCTGTTTTCTAAGTACTACATATTAAGGCATAAATTAGTCATGGAACAAAAATCTCCATGAATTCTAGATCTCAGCATTAGATGGTGAAATGTCACTTCATGCTCTTACTACTTTATACCTGGTAAAAGGGCAGCCAGTACCTGCTGGATATGAGGCTAAGTGTGTCTGAGTGTCATTCAGGAAACTACAGGATACTAAAGAGAACATTCCAGTGCCTGTACAAGAATTTAAACCATGGCCATTCATCCTATAGGTTTATATATGAAAGGGGAAACAGAATAGTGAAATTATCTTTGTGTTAAATTATTGTTCATTTTTACTTTATCCATTATTTTGGTGTTTTTAAAACCATAATGTTTCATAAGTTGGTCCAGATTTGAGAATAACTTGTCCAGGGTGCCTAAGTAAGTTGGGCTTGTGTCCACCCTTCACCTGATGACGAAGTAGAAACAATTTCCAAATGTTTGCTTTTAATAATACAATGTGTCACACAAACATCAGAAACCGTCAAACTTTAAAATTATTTTTGTAGGGCAGGTAAAAATAGTTAACAATTATGAATGAATACGTATTAATTTATAGTACTAATAGTTATATTTTTCTGTCTACATTAAGGAATTTTATGACCTCCCTTATGTCTACTGAGACATGGCATATCTATTGCAAAATACTGATTTAAAGACACTTCCTACAGTCCTCACCTTGCATGCAGAGATTCATGCCTGCCCAGTTCTGTAACTTTTCAATTGGGGTAATGTGAGGATGGAATGGTTGTTAATGCAGTTATTTTACAACCGCTGAAGTTCAGTTATTTATCAGTGAATGAGATGTGGATGTATGTGGTTATGACTAGGTACCATCATCATTAGATACTATTCAGGTATTATCACATTATGTCTGGAGGATCTGAGGGAAGAGAACCCTGAATGAGTTTAGCTGGTCCACAGCTGCTGTAACTTCTGTTTTACTCATGTTAGCATTCATTCATTGTTGTCAGCTTCCTGACAGAACTATCTCTGCAGTTCTTAAATTATTTATTTTATAAAACATAATGCCCAGAAGTATTTTTGGACTTAATGCATTCTTGTATCACATAATTTACTATAAAGCCAGCAATAAATTAATTTGTAAGTATGATACAGTGCAGCGTGTTAAATGGTTTCATATATTCACTGTCTTGTCACAGTATTTGCTATATACGTACTTTGCTTATTGGTATTTTATATTTAGGAGATGTAAATACTATCATTAGTTCTGCCATTATTAGGGGAATATATTGTGAATATTAAGGTAAACTTACAAGCAGAAAGTGTTCTTGTACATAAGACACTTCCTAACCAATGAGAGTAGACTGATAAGAAAATTTAGATGATTTTCTTGATCTGGAAAGGGTAAGGCTCAGTTTGAGTTGCACAAAAATGGATTGTGTTTATGATCATATTTCTATAAGTAGGATAAAATTGTACAGACTTCATAATCTACACATTAATGATTATATATCACCTTTCAGAGTTGATTAAATGAGATTTGATATACTAGAAAGAAATTGTGTTCTTTTGCTGTTATTGCAAAGCATGTATGTATTACCATAGCATTAATATTGCCCAGCCCACCAATAATTTGTTGCTTTAAGCATGCCCTACATACCATGTAGGTTAATGCTTGTCAAGTTTTCTTTCCATTCTGCTTGTATTTGCTGCTGTTAAGAAGCAAGAACCAATATTCGGCGAAGGCAAGTGCTTATGGACCCTTTCTTTTGCTGTTGGTAAAGTAAACATCTCCTTCATGTCTCTGTTTATAATGGACCCAGCATCTTGTAATGACAGTGTTATTATTTTCTGTTAAATGCATGATTCTGTCATATCTTCATCCCTGCCCCTGACTCAGAAGTGTGTTACTTGCTATGTAATTACACGAATTACTTCTCAGAATACACGTACTTAACGACATATATGTAAGTTCATATAAAAATTTCTGAAAATAACATAATTTGGATTTCTATAGAACTGATGAATACTTGACTTTCTTCAGGAAGATTTTCATATTGCATATTTTTTAAAGTTACTCAGAATGAGATTTGTGCTTGAAGAAAATGAGATGTGTAAAATTATGCTTCATATATTCTATTTAACTTGATATGAACATTGAAAAATATAAGTATATTTCAATATTTATAACCTTTGCTGCACATCATTCTTTTCCAGCTTCTAGAAGTCAAGTATACGTATGCTATGGACATGAATCTACAACACATTACTCATTGTTAGAGACATGTTAATTTTGTTTTAGTACTGAAATCATGTTTGTATTTGGAATTATTATTATAATAATTATCAGTTCATTCTGTAACATACACTTTGGCATAACTTCTAAGAGTTGCTAACCATTGCAGTCTTCTCTGTATTGATAACAAAATGTACATGGAGAAATCTCATCACTTGCCTTCACCGAGTGTGTGGTTGTTGTTTCTTTCAGCAGGTGGCACTGGTCGCGGCGGCACAAGCCACTCAAGCAGTGAGGCTCATATTGATCCTGAGAACCAGCAACATGCCCATACTGAGAAACCTGCATCAGGTCAACAAGGTGAAGGGGAGGGGGGCATGGAAAACCCATCAGTCAATCACAACATCAGCACTGAATATATCAATGGCAACAATCCACAGGACGCAAAGAAGAACGACAAGGACACACCTGTTTAAGCGATGTATATTTTTGAACTTGGTGTGGTGGCAGTGGATTTTAGTATGACGGCACACTGATTTTGTAACCTGTAACTGTACAGAAATTGACTAGGTCTTTAAAAAAGAAGTTAAAATGTAGTTTATAGGTTAGAGATTTGGTATTTTTAGTAATAAAGACAAACCCTATATCCTCAATACCGTAAGGATGCATATTAATTAATACTGATCAAGTCACTTTGCACTTATTAGTCAACTTTGTTGCTGTATTTATACTTTGATTACTTTCTCTTTGCATTGGGAGTTCTTAAGTTGTCACATTCACTGCCAGGCATCTGAATGCCAGTTTTAAACTTGTGGGCCAAGCAACCATGCTAAAGTATTTTTTTCATTCAATAAAACAAGTGATTCTGTCTATATATAATCCCCCCCCCCTCCAAAGTCTGTTCAGAAACCTCTGATGTTTTGTGTGAAGTTGTTTGGAAACTTGGAAAATGCATAAAATATTATAACTTTGATGGTACCATTTTTGGTACTGTGAGAGCATGACCACTTGAAAAGCAGTGAGTGCGTTAATTACTATAGGTTACTAACTGAAGTAGGAGCAACAAATATATAATTCCTCTGAAAGTACTGGATTTACCTTTTGGATATAACACATTTTAATTTTGTTGGCAGTATATGAAATCTGAGGTTCTCATAGTATTGAAGATGTTGATGTAGCTACTGAGTGGTAATGCCATGTTAAATTATAGATGGATAATAATGTTTTAGAGGGACAGTGTTATCTACCTACAAGTCCATACTGTATTACAACCCAGAATACATTGACTTTGTTGATGGCAGGTTACAGAATCAGCTGTGCTTTAGTAAATATTTGTCATTGTTCTGAACCACAGTGAACTCAAATATCCATAGCCCTTCTGAGAGAGGGATGTGTAATCTCAGTTCTTATTGTTGTGAAAGTACCCTTCTTTTTACAAGAAGCAGATATTTTGTGAATTGTAATACCAAATGTTTATGAGTGTACGCCGAACTGACAGTGCAGTATGCCAATTCATTTACGCAGTTTCTACTATGGCAGGTAAACTGACAGTTGAATCTCCTGCTCATTTGAGTGATGCTTGTTTGTTCAATTTTGGTGTAAAAGTAGTGTGTAATGTACTTGTTTATAGCATTATGATATTTTTGTATGTGCGAGTCCCTGTTAATGAAACAAAATGTTTGAGGATATTGGGGTTCAAGGACATTATTTGTCATCCTAATGATGTTTCATAGGCATCAGTTCTCAGAAATTATCAGTTTATTTTCAACAGTTACTTTTAAAAAATACTTAATAATGGTTATAGCCATTGTTGGATGAAAAGTATATTGATAGTTTATTTGGATTTAATTTTTGGGATGTTTTAAGTAAATCTGGTTTTATCACACAGATTTACAAATCATTTATGCCATTGGACATAAATGTTGATTCTCTCTTCAGGAAACCTACCTTTTTTAATAAAATGTTGTGAGAAAAAGTTTTTTTCATGTTATCCAAAGCTCTTATTGTTGGTTTTGTATTGTGTGAGCAGTCAGAAACCTATTCAGCATATGACGTAAGGTATTTAAAGAAGTTGATTTTTGTAGATCATCAGCTACTTATGCCAAGAAGCAGTCACGTTGTAGATAGAGTTTTAACATTAAAAACCACCATTTACAGTAACATGTATTAATTAGTCCATTAGTTTTTAATTTAATTGTTCAGTTTTCAAGTTTTGTATAAATTGTCAATTGGTACAAAATTTCTTGAGCTAAACACGTGCAGACAGCGTGAGAGGGCCTTTTCTCATTTATGTCACTTTGGAATCCCCCCCCCTTTTTTTTGTGAGAAACAGGCATGTGTGGCATCTGTCAGTGGTATTGTCCTTGATCCTCATTGTCTTCTGTCCCATGAACAGGGCAACCTACAATTAGGAAAGATCTGTAAATCAAAGTAACAAATATGTTACTGTGTGCATAGCAACAATGCAGTGATACTGCCTCACAAATTCCAGATTTATATTGGAAATTTGAAACTTAGTGAACAAATATAGAAGAGAGATGGAAGATAGTATTGTGTGTGTTTCCGTGTGCTCATCCTATATGTGCAGGTTCTCAAGAAATGTTTCTGATTTTGATGTGTGATGTGACATGTGGTTGCTGACCATGTGTGTATTCATTTTTGCAAAGATTTGGAAACATGTTGCATTTAGACATGGTAGTTTAATGGTAAATGTAATGAGTATTTTCTCTTTTTAAAAAAGAGACAGTGGTATTATAAAATGATGCCCCACCAAAGCTTCAGATACTGTCTTCATTCAGTTTTTGTTATAACTTCTGTGGTAGATCATTTTTTTGGCATTACGAGGGTCCAACGCACTTCACGTCAACAGTTCACGAACAAAAATCTGCAGTGCTGTTATTATGAACAAAATATTCGTTGCAACCACATTCAGTTTTAAGTAACTGATGCTCCTCAGAAATTATTTACTTATTGACTTTTTCCAGGGTTTGCAGAAAATATGAATGATTGAAATTAAATTTTATAACAAATGTAGTTACCTATGAATTCTAATATTGTGTGGTTGTTAAAGTATGCGATACATTACAAGATTCTTCAAAAGCAAATGTAATCTGCAGGTGACTGTTTAAACACCGGTTGTTCCCTTGTAATTACATCACATAAGAAGTCTGCCACAGTATATATGTATGTTTATTGAGATATTTTAAATGTTTCCAGCATTCGGATAATTAATTGTGATATTACAAAACTGTATAGGGTGATCTCAACATGAGTGTGATGCATACTGCTGGGCAGCTTATTATCTGTTTGGCATTGAACATTGTAAAGATGATATATTCTCATAACATTCTCAGAAATATTAGTAAGTTTTTTATGATAAACTTTATTGATATGTTATATGTGTTAACAATTATGTAACAATACTCTTAAGAGGTTCTTGTTCAGCCATCACAAGTAATTTTTTTGGGACAGACCCTTTCCATTCAGCTGTTGGTGGTTGGAGTATGTTCACCATTCCTGAGTCCTTGTTCCAGTCTCCAGCCAGGTAGTGACCACCAATTCTTGATTTTCTCTTTCTATTACTGAATTTGTGCTGCCATCTGTTCTCTGTCTTATAATGATTTACTGCATCCTTGATTATTGCCAGTTGACAGAAATTTTGTTGTAAAGAATGTTCTCGTAAGCAAGTGATCTTTGCTGTAAACTCCAGTTTCTCACCCATAATAAATCTAGACTTATAGGTCCCCTCTGTCATCTGTCATTATCATCTTATCATTGATAGTAGAAGAAAATGGCTGCTACAACCTTAGGAATGAATTTAGGTGGGGGAGGGGGGGGTCTGGGAGATGCCAGGAAATTTGGTAAAACCATATCTGTAGGCATTTTCCACACCAACAAACATTGGATATTGTACATGCAAAAGGAAAGTTGAAAGGGTTAAAAATGTTTACCATTCTTAGAAACATTTTTAGTAATATGTCTAAGTTTTAAATAATGACCGCTGTTATTTATGGTTATATTTTTTAAGACCATGCATGTTGGCAAACACCCATTCTGGATAAAGTGATACCAAGTGTATTATGTGTAGCATATATTCTCACATTAATTTTCTACCCAGAGATTAAGATATGTGGAAACTTGTGAGAAACAATGCAAGCCCATGTCATTCCCTTACAATGATCATGTTAATTCCAATACAACATTCTCACACACTTTTTTGTTTTCTCATCTATTACAACAGTATTGAATTTTTATGCACATACACGAGTATGCGCATAAAAATTTAGGTCATAATTATGAATAACTTAATTTTTGCTCTGTATAGAATTTATTATGCATTTGTATTACCATTTCTTGTTATTTCTTTGTTTCAATTTATTTTAATAGCCACTGTGTACATCATTGACAATCAAGTCTCTTGTTCCTCATGATTTTAACTTTTTAACTGCTGCAGTGCCACTGTATTTGACATTCTGCATTATGAACCTTTAATTTGCAGTGACTGCAATTCTTCTGTCTGCTGCTGTTGGTATATTTTTTTCCCTATATCCTCAGACATATCTGTTATGAATGATTAGTCTAGACGTCAGTGCCACTTTTTGTTTTTTATCCCATTGTCATAATTGGTCTTTTCTACTTGAGTTTGCTATGAAACTGAGGCTGCAATGAAAAACATGTCCTTGTGCAACCAATGTAAAATTTGTTAGATCAGTGGAGTACATGAAAATGTTAGAGCAATCCTTCCTTGCTGAAAGGTTGATATCTTTTCCATTTGAAATGTGTGGAAGAGATGGGAATTCAGATGCTTGTATTTAGGTAGCAGTTAAATGGTTAAAATTTTGTCCCCCCCACCCCTATCCTCCTCTAACCCTCAAAATCTACTTTGAAGTACAATTTTAGATGTGGTGTCAAATGTGAAGGTATAGAACTGGCCTGTAACTAGTGTGAAACAAGCAGTTGTGATAATATCAGCACTCCACAATGATTTTAGTTTTAGGATGTTCAGATGTATGTAATTTGTCATAATTAAAACAAGACAATAAGTGTACAATCTTTCCACTTATTTTGTTCTCATTTAGTGTGCAGAGTGTAAGCCACTTACTTTATTACTTGAAGAAGGAATCTGGTATTTCATGTTTGTCTGTATTCAGACACGGTGAAATTTAGTAGATAAGGTTTGGCCTGTTGGCTGGCCCAGAGTGCTGAAACTGAAAAGAGGAAATCAGCAGAATATAGAAGCAGATATTAAATTAGATCTGTACCTTAGATATGGACATCCCATAATACCAATTCAGAGTGTGTGTGTGGTTTATGGTTTTTTAGGTCCTTTTTTCCATGAAAAAATATTCATGGACTATGAGAGTTTAACAGTCACTGTTTAACCTCATTAGTACAAGTGTGGTGACAAATGACCTCATGAAAACCTAGTGTGATCTAATGGTTCTTCAGTTTAATATTTTGTTCATATCAGTATGTATTCAGTTTTTTGTAATAGTCACTTCATTTAAAAATGAACTTTGTGGTTAATATCAGCAAATAGATAACTATATGTATAATTTAGGCCAGAATTGTTTAAAAAATAAATGACGTGTTATATTTTAATCAGTGATGGAAACTGAATGAATTTCTTATTCAAAGAAATTATCTATTAAAATATGACTCCAATTATTATCTTCTAACATAAGCAATCACATCTCCAGCGTACATCAGATGTGTCAGGTGGAAGAATGATTTAACTAATGCTAGCAATTTGTGGGGTTTTTAATTGGTGTTGATATAATTGTGGTTTGTAAGGTTAATGAGCAGCACAAATCTCAAATATTTTATGTTTGTTGCATGTCCACTGACAGGCATCAGGTGTCAGTGGAGACCTGCAGGGTGTGTGGTCCATTTGCATACTATTGACCAACATTTCATTGTTACATTCATGTAAGAGAAATATATGTAGCCGTGTTGTTCTATATAGTAATTCAATATGGATATTCCCAAACATGTATGGAGTATGAATACGAAATTTGAACAACAGATTGAGAATTATTTCATTACATTTAATTTGTAGAAGTATGTTATATGGAGACTTCTTCATTCAAGTCATGGGACGTAAAAATTGTACTGAGTTTAATCAGGTCATACATACACGTCTCAAAATTGGATGGTAAAACGTCAGATCTGGTTACTTTATTTTTTGTATAATTTGTGTAAGTAACTTGCTAGTTGCTGAAAATTGCTGCTGTAGATACTGACTGCAGAATTTATAAGTATACTTGTAGCAAGATATCTCTGAGCTTCGTTGACATTGATGGCCAGGCAGATGAGGTATGGGGACCTCAGTCTCACAGATATCTTGTTTCCAGTATAGCATTCCTGAAGAATGAAACACTGCAAGTTTCTTGTATGTGTAATCTGTAAAGAGATGCTGATAACATTTAATTTAGTGCATATTTTCTTACATTATCAGAAATCTGCCTGTACATGTTAAGGAGTTGTAGATCTTTCTGAAGTATCTTACATGAATATGGAGGAACATGGGTGGAATAGATTTTGGTGCACATGACAGTTTAAAGATGATGGCTCATTTTATCATCCGGCCATGGGTTTAACTGTGCTAGGGGAGAGCTGTTGTTTTTGCACTGTAAAAATTTTTTCTAAACAATTGTGACATTAAATCATTGTGTGATACAAATTATGCTTAATGTTTAACTTCTGCCAAATAAATCTGCCTCTCTGTCACCATAATTGTCATATAGTAATCTGCTGTGCTGTTAACATTACTTAGGAGATTAAATGCCTGGAATGTTGTTCTTCTTATGCTATGCTGACTATAGCATTGCTTCTCGGAATGAATGCATTGTGACATTCACTGATCACAAAATGGTGTTGCTAACACAAGAGAAATGCGGAGGACGTTGGGTTAAACATGTGATATTTTTAAATGGTATTATACCAGTGCTGTGGCAGATATGTTGACCATGTCACCCTCTGTAAACAGTAAAGTTCCCCCTACTCAAATACAGATTTCTCTGTTAATGGTTATGATTATAGATGTCAGTCACATTGGTACCAGTTGATCAGTGAATAATGATTCTGTTAAAACTATTGAAATACTTCTTGCTTTCTAATACTCTGTCATGAACAGTGTTTTAAATTTTTAGTAGCTTATTTCATATACCACTTCCTCTCATGCGTGTCTTTGCAGATTTAGTTGGCCTTAACGGGATAATGTGAAGTTTCAGAAGTCTTATTTTATATCATTATGCTCCATCTCCACACTCAAGTGTCAGTGAGGGTACATTTTTAAGACTAGGATGACATCTCAGGCAAAATTAGTAATGTCTTTCACATGAAATTTAAATATCTGAATAGGGAAAAATTCATAGTTATATTATATAGTATTCTGAACGGAAAGGTAACAAGACATCAGTTCCTTCTGTGTGTAAGATTAAAAATGTGTTCCACTGTACTTTTAATTATATTATTTACATAAAATGAGACTGGGTAGATGGAATTGGATTGCTAATGGGAACACTGGGATTTCCTCGTGTCCAGTGCAAATGAAATCTTGAAATGTTGCTGCAGCACAGATGTGACCACACATCTACATCTAATCTCTTGGTTGAGTACCCATAAACTTTATCTTCACATCCATATATCATGTCATGATCTGTTTTTTGTTTTTTTTATCTTTTACGGTATCAGTTGGCAGGTCTGTACAAAGGGGATATTTTTGGTAGTGTAAGAACAAATGTTATCATGGTTAATGTGATGAGGATGAAATTACATTCAGTATTTGCCATATACAGCACCAATGATATTCTAACCATGGTCCTGTAGTTTATAAAATAAGGAGTACTTATAATTTTAAGAGTATACAATAAACACAAGATTTATATTTAAAGTTAGATGAATCTGTTAGTGTAACTATTCATATAATATATTTTGATGATTATGAAAGAGAAATTATTGTAAGTGTATGCATTCCAATTTTAAATAATGTTGTAACAATGTTTTCTTGAAGGAAATGAGGTAAAGAGTATTTCTTTTGTTTGTGTGTGTACTTGTGTGTATGTATGATATCTACAATATAAATATTTATATGGGATGGGGTACAGATTCATAAATAAGTTGTACAAAATTAAAATTTGAAACTGACTGGTCTTTATATAATCATGAAATTATCATCATTATTGTAGTAGTAATTACATGATTTTTGCTCATTATTCTTCAGGTCTTATTAAAAAAAATTTCAGCCCCTCAGGATCATAAGTATTATGAGTTTGGCTGTGTAATGTAGCCAGAATCTTTAGTATTATGTTCTGTGTACACACAATAGATGCTTTTTGTTTGCTTTAGTTACTTGAAAAATTACATTGTTCTTTTTAACTTTGTTCTGATGAACAAGAGGATCTGAATTTAAGAAGTTATAAATCAATATGCTGCACAGCATGCACCAAATATCCAAACCAATGTTAGACGTGTGTAAAATCATCAGCAGAACCACTTTTACCAGTATTAGGTGTAGTTGGCCTGTTAGATAAAAAAAACAGATTTTTCCCATCACTTTAAACGTGTCTTCTGTTAGTGAAGCGATAATTTTGTATAATTTGATGGGAGTCTTAATTATTGCAACTGTCCTTTTTCTTTTGTAGTGTTGATTTGATCAGTTACTTGGTTAAAATCATCAATAATTTGTTATCAAATCTAAAACTTCTTGACGATGGTGAAGAGTCAATTGAATAAAAATTTACTTGGATATTATCCATCGTCTAGTAAATATAAAACGTAAAACGACGTTTCGGAGATGGGACTCTATCTCCGTCTTCCGGAGATAGGGATTAGCTCTATCTAGTGGGCCCAACTGTGTAGGAACCTGAAGACGGAGATAGAGTCCCATCTCCGAAACGTCGTTTTACGTTTTATATTTACTAGACGATGGATAATATCCAAGTAAATTTTTATTCAATTGATTAATTTGTTAGTACATCTTTTATGGTCCAAATGTTCCATGCAACAAATATTAGCTAATATTAAACATCTTTCATCAGTCATCCTTATAGTCTGTGCTTTATTACTCTGTGATAGTTTAGTCGGTGAAGTTGCTGGCTGTAGGCTTGAGAACCAGGTTTAAATTCCTGGCAGTTATCAGAATTTGTTCTTACCAAAATGTCCGGAGTGGCTCTGAGAACCATCCAGCATGTTACCCACTGGATACCATGATTTCTTTCCTGTGGGAGGAAATGGGGGAATCCATGGTAGAAGCATGAATTTGACACTCACTTTCATCTAACAGTGAGATCTAGAAAGCATGGAATATCACCTTTATCATTTCTACTATTTGGTAACATTGGTGTAGCAAGTGCTTAATAACTTCATATTTTCATATGTTATGAAACTTACCAGCTCAGTTAGTGTGTACATAGAGAAGCAATCCAAGCTTTAGCTATATGATTGGGCAGAATTACAGAGATATTTACTTAGAATTTGTGTTAGCATTGTTATTTTATAAATAATGGTTAAGTATAGATATGTGATTCAATAAAATTGTATTTAGAATTAATATCAGATATTATCACAAACTATCATGCATTTTTAATATCACTTAGTTAGGGTGGGTTGGGAATTTTACTCAGAAACAATTTTCTTTTGTGTTCATATCTTGTAGATATGACAAGAACTTAAACATTTTTTAAATAAAATAAAAATTTGAGGAAATAGTGCAGAATTTTGTTATTGTGATTTCTGAGAAAAGCTGCATGAGAATGTTCTTCCTACTGCCATTCATAAATTAAATCATAGAACTGTGACTTTTGGAGAATGTAATAAAACATTTAATTGTTTCATGAGGATATTATTTCTGATTGCTATATAAATTGTTTCTGTTAACATTAGAATTATTATGCAGACTATGTTAAATACTGTTACTTAAAGTCATAGAGACTTTGCTGAGAAGAAAATTACTAAAGGGAAAACTGACTGTTTTACTCATGACAGTAAAAGAACAGAATATTTGTTAAACTGGAATTGAGGTTTTACCTAACAATTTCAAACCTGGCTAGATACTCGTCAGACTACCCTTGTAACATGCCCACCATTTCATGCCAGAGATGTTTATGTTTTGTCACATTACCACTTCTAACAGCTATCCAGTACATCTCAGTTTTCTATTAAAACCTTAACATGCTGCTTGTTTGCTTTCATAAAGTGGCACTCTTTTTTATGAAAATGTATTAAGCAAGCTACAGCACCCACTCCTTGACCAATTTTTCTCAAAATAAACTATACTGATCTAATGGCATTGCTTATTTCTTATATCACACATGTATAATAAATTGTTCCTTGATGCTTGTAAGTATGTGATATGAGATTACTCATTTACATTCATCTTAAATAAACTTCGTAAAAAGTTAAGTTTAACCTTTATCGTGTAGTAACAGGTTTTAAATCCCTGTATTATAGGGCTGCCACCTGGACATTAACTCCTGGTTTAATAGTTAGCAGCATGACCAGCTGGATCGCAAATACATTGCTCTACATGCGTTATAAAAATTAACACAGTGACAGGTAATGCTAACCTTTTAACTGACACAAACGTTATTATGCTGTGAGAAATAATCACTGAATTATTCTTACGTATCATTACTTCCAGGTTATAAAACAGATGGCTCTGATGTAAGATAACACCATAGCATTGCAAGTTGATAAACCTGATTAAATACAAAATACAGCATTTTATGCATTAAATCATGTATGGTTACATAGAGACAAAACAGTAGTGGACATAATATGCACTATTATATTGTATATCGGAATCAACACCTTCCTAATAAATTGTATAAAGGAACTTACAGTGGGAGTTTGCAAGGAGGTGGTGTTGGGAAAACAAATTTGGTTTCTGGAACTGGTGTTAATGTTGCTGTTGATTGGAGGAGTGGAGCTGAATCCAGGGCCACAGTTGATCAGGGAGAGAGTAGTCAGATTGTGACATATGTGCAGAATCAAAATAAGGAGAGTAAACATATTAAAAATTTATTAGAGATTTACAACCAGTAAATTAAGGAACTTGAAATGAAATATGTAACTTGGAACCCACAGAGGTGCACAAAATGTGTACCCTTTTAAATCCTGCACAAAATCTATATTTCTTACAAAAGTGTTGCATATCACATACACACTAAAGGACACTAGCATGGAAAGTTGTTTTTAGTGCAGAACATGTTCAATATGACTCCCATTCTGCCTCATCACCTCTTCTTTTGAAAGTGTGCAACACAGCTGGATGATAATGGCTCTGAATTACATTAATAAACCAGGTTTCCTTGGGTACAGTTTGACCATCAATCCCTAAAGAAACATGCCAGGTAACAATCACTGCGTCATTGAAGAAGAATGGCCCAATTATTCCGTGGCTTGATATGGCAACCCATGTTGCATCACAACTTATTGCAACAGGATTGCTGATCAAAACCCAGTGGGTTATGCAAGATAAAGAAGGGCCAGACACAGCTGATGTGGTCCTTGATTTTCTGTATGAGAGCTTTGGTCTCAGAGTGATTTCTCATCATTTTCCTGGATGTCATGACTGTTGACAGGTCTGGCCACCCCACACCCCAGACATTAATCCATGTGATTTATTTCTGTGGGGCTTCATTAAGGACAAACTGTACTCAAGGAAAACTGGTTCTTTAATGGAACTCAGAGCCATTATCATCCAGCTGTGCCACACACTTTCAAAAGACTTCTGCCATAAGGTGATCAGTAACCTACAAGTTCATCTAGAAGAGGTGACGAGGCAGATTGGAAGTCATATTGAACCTGTTCTGCACTAAAAACAAATTTCCATGCTTGTGTCTTTTAGTGTGTATGTGATATGCATCACTTTTATAAGAATATAGATTTTGTGCAGGATTTAAAGGGGTAAACATTTCGTGCGCCACTCTGTAGGCCCAAAATATGAAACATTGATTGAAATGAAAAATTAATTGATTGCTGACTACAATAAAATTAAACAAATAATGAAAGAATAAGAGGAAAGTCAGCATATGGTGAATGCCTTTTTCATCAGGACACCCTGGTGATGGAGGCAGCAATTAGTGAACTTCTACCAAACTACATGGTGCTATAACCCAGAAGAGAGCCATCTTCATATTCTCTGCCATGAAAACCTCCAATCCTGCTTAGTATCATTAACCTTTATCATACAGGAATAGGTATTTAAATGTCCATACTATTCACCCGTCAGCCAAACTTTAATTCCTGTAACATGCTAGTACAATGCATGGTGAACAGAATTGTGTGTAACTTGTGTCAAATTGATTATAAAGGTTACCCATTCATCCTTTCCTTACTCCTCAGGCACTGCTATCAGTTGTCATTACAGTGTGGGGTTTCATATTAGTGAAGATGTTTATAGAGATTTATATTTGAAATAAATAAAAATAAAATCCTGAAGTACAGTTAATGTTAAAGTGATGAATAATATATTTTGGTGTTTTTGTGTCCTAGATGGTGTAACAAGGCATGACAACAAGGAATCGTGAGTATCTCCAAAGATCAAGTAGCATGATTATATATATATATGTAATAAGGTGGGACTAACATTTCTTGTGCATGTCTCAGGGTCTGCAGTAGCATGTTACTAAACTCTAGTGGCTAATAGTGTCTACTTATGTGCATTTAAGAATACATTCAAGTTTTTCATTATAATATGTCGAATTTGACATGCAGTTTTACCAAATTGCTACTGCCTAATGCTAAATAAGTTCTTGTTGGTTCTGCCATCTATATTATATGCAGCAATAGGACATATTTATGGACACTTCTGTTGAAATAATCTCATTCACATGTTACAATTATGTTGAAAATTTTACTGCATGGAAAAATATGTACGCCCTGTGCAACAAAAATAATAGCACTGATAATCTAAGTCTGAGACCAGATGTGATGTAAGCTAACAGCTGCCATCATAATTCCAGTCATTTGTAATTTCCTTATAATTATCCACATGTGGCTTTCTGTACCATGCAGAGACAAATGAGATCTGTGGCTGAAGCTCAGGAGTTTTGGGCATCTTACTAAAAAAAAGTCTTGAAAACAGCCCTTCAACACACTAATTCATATTTTGTAATAATTGAGACACTAAGAGATTTTATGTGCTTTTTTTTCAAATAAGATTGTTTCTTTATTCAGATTTGAACATGGAGCCTCCAAATCTGAATGCCAGAGAACAACAAATCATGAAAAAATAAATTAAATACCTGCTTCCCTTGTATTTTTAACCTTGCCAGTGCAGAACAAGTAATACAGTAACTATGTAGATGATAATAGGCTTTTCTTTATTGCTGTTTGCTTAGTAACAGAAGTTAGAACTGCGTACACTTCGCAAACAGGCTATAATCACACATTCTCTTTGAAATAACAGTTAATGTACCTCAGTATCCATTTCTAGTTGTTCTTGATATGAATTCCACATGGAATTTTTTGAAACATATACTCCTGTTTGGTTAAAATTAACTTGCTTAGTTTAAATGAATATTTGTAGAAATACAACATATACATTAAAGCATATGGTTATACTGTGACTTAAACTCTAATATTTCATCTTCACGTCAATACTAGTCTCTTACCATACAGCTTGTCAAGTGAAGTGCACAGTTCACCTTTATTTTGCCATGGAACCTACTCGCATGTCTCAGAGAAATGTAACATTAATTTACATTTTCCATCAAATTAGGCAAACGTATTGGTCTCTTCACTTAATTAATGTATGTCACAAATAATTGTAATTAGTGGGACAGATCAAAGCCACATGTGCACAAAAATGAACTAATGATTAAAATTCTGATGCCAGCTGTTCTCTCAAACTTCTTCAAGTTTTGGACTTCAGATACTTTAAGCACTTGATTTCTGTTGCACAGAGTGTACTTGTATTAATTATACCGTTGATACGTAGCCAGTGCTACAACTCACGCAGCTAGACACAGGCTTCTCACCACATAGACCCAGGTTTAGTCACAGATGACTTCACGTGAAATTTATGATGGACAAAGTGGAACTGGAATAGAGTTTTCCCCTTCTAAACACAATTCCACCATTGCTCCATACTCATCTATCACTGCCCCATAAGGTGTTTCCCGATCATATAACTTGCTAATAAGGACGAGGCCTGCTAAGACTGACTGATGGTCATTCCTCACATTTACCATGTTGATGGAGACAGGGTTAGTCTCTGAAATGTTGGCATTTGACTTAGAATTGGTGCAGCTGATCACCTGAGAAAATGTTTTGGCATGTCTGTAAATTTTATCACAGGGCTGGTTGGCATACTGCGGCATATTATGTATCTCTCACACCATCACCAGTACATTTATCCAGCTCTCTAACATAAAAATGTGACGCATTACCTTTTCATCTGTTTTAGAATATAATGCAAGACTGGGTATATAATCTTGAATCAATTCCTCTTCAGTTTTGGTGATGCTCAATGATAGACAAAAATTTCAATGGTTAGGCTATATCATAGTGTTTATATTCCGAAAGGAATGTAAATTCTCCAGATGAAGAACATGGAAATGGTTGTGAAATTAAAAACCTGTTTTTTTAAGTATAAATTAATTAATTAAATTATAATGGTATGTGAATACAGTATAGGTCTGCTTATCTGCTCTATCAGTTATAAATGTATTAGTTATGCTAATGCTGAGGAAAATATTTAAATGCTATAAAGAATTTATTGACAGTTTAAGATATATATATAGCCTAAAGAGGAACTTTATTGATTATACATCACACACCTAATATTGTTAGGATGAGGGAAACAAGAAATGCATAAAGTCATTTATGGAGATTTGTTGAAAGTGGCCCCTTAGGAGATTGACAAGGCATTTGAAATGGAAAGATAAAAATAAAATGAGTTTGAGAGAAATGAATTATAAGGCTGGCTCATCTCACAGTTTAGCATCATTTATCCCCAGGAAAAGGGCTCCCAGTAACCCCTTGGCATAGGTTGAATGGGCCATGGAGATGTTCTGGATATGGTGGTGAAGAGAAAAATAACATTTTCCTTTCCAGAAACTAAACTCCAACTATCTTTCTGTAGTCAATAACTCCTGTGCAGAAATACACTTTAATAATCATTCAAACCCAAATGCTGCCACTGTGTCACAATTGAAACTCCCAAAAGAACAGAAGCAAAGTACGCTGCTTAGTCCCACGAGTTTTATCTTCTCATTGTGTAGTTGTAGCTGCAATTTCACATGGAAGAGAAAATGCTGAAGTATTGTTGGATTTATCCATTATTAAATTTATGGCTTTTGTCAGTTCATTCAGATTTATGCCAGACTTTCTCCCATACCCCTTCCAGTTAATCGTTTTACACCCAAGTCTGTCACTGTGCCCCTATTCAGAAGGTGTCAGAATCATATCCTGCAGATGTTTATCTCAAATGAGTCTGTCCGTTATTGTCCTTACTTTCTAAATTGGGCAGCAGAATCAAGCATCTTGGTACAGTGGGACCACATGCAATTTATTCATGAGGGGTATTGTTTGATCTTATATGGAACAGTGGTGATTCTATGTTTTTATGGTTTACCCCAGTCCTGCCATGTGAATTTTGGGTAGAAATTTACTATAATTGCTTATTTTTCATCCTTTCCACCTCAGTATAGCTGTTTTAACTGCAGACAATGTTTGGCACTGAATCAAATGAGAGGTAGGTAATTTCCAGAACCTATGAACTCCAAAATGTGCAGTTTTACAGGACAGCCAATCAGAAGCTGACATTGTAAAGTTTGGGAGTATTCTTAAATATTACAGTTATGTTTTCATGTCTGGGGTCTACAGTGGCCGCGCGGTCTGAGGCGTGGGTCTTGTGCCGCTTGGTCGCAGGGACCGTGGGTTCGAATCCCACTCAAGCCATGGATGTTTTTCTGTGTTGTGCTGTCCTGTAAATAGGTAGAGGCCTTGCGACGGGCCGATCCTTCGTCCAAGGAGTCTTACCAAATGTCCATAGATCAAGTTGTGGACCTGTAAAGGGTGCCGGAAAATGAAGAAGAATGTTTTAATGTCTGAAAGGAATTGGTATGAAATGTTTTATCTTATGATTGAGTGGACAACAAAGAATGTTAAAATTTTTAAAATCTAGGGATCAGTTTTTTCAGTTATTAGGTTTTGTAAGTTACCTGCTTGTCAAATAATTCAGTACTGAGTAATTTTATCATTTGTTACATCTGTATTTAAATCTACAAACCAGCCAGTTGATTCCAGCATAGTGCCTTTAACTTGCCCACCTCCACATAATTTCTTGCCATTTGTCCTCTTAGTAAAAACAATATTGTTCAATGAATAAATGAAGAAGTCATCTCTGGAGATGAATAGCAATTTTATAGTTGCTGTGTAAGGCATCTCTTAATAAATTACAATTATTTATTTGTCAGTGACACACAAATTTACATTAATATTACTTACTTGATAGTTGTAGAGTCTTCAGAAGAGTTTGAAATCTAGAGAAGCAAATTCTGGCGCTCAGTGACAATCGTATTCAGTGTCAGTGGATAAAATTCTGGGGCATCAGGCCATTAAAGATCACTTCTACCATGACTCCAGTTTCATTATTTTTGTATTTTGTTGTTTCTTGCTTTATTGTA
>NW_019059915.1:539907-553835 GCF_000696155.1 Zootermopsis nevadensis
TGCTGCACAGTGTCATCTGTGAGTTCTGTTTTTTGAGCATTGAGATAAACAGAGAGACTTGCTAGTGACAAGTAGTGATATTTCTACTTAGAAACGTTTTGTCAGTTCTTCATAGTATTTGTCATTCTGTTATTAAATTATGATTTTCTATGGTATTAGTTATTATCTGTGTTTAGTGAATCTTATTTGGATTTGTTACGAGGTAATTATAAAATGTTAAAAGTGCAAGAACAAATATCAGGTATTTAAGTTGCTTCCTATTGTGTATAGTATTTCAGTTTGTCATTCTCTGGTAACTAAGGATGTGTGAAAATATTTTTTCTGTTTTAAGTATATTTATACTGGCAGGTCTGGGGTACATCATGAAATGTGAATGATATTTAACAGTTGTATTGATATTCTATATGGCATTACAGACTTTATTGGACTGGGTTTCTGATCTGGTACATTGTGGGTAAAACTCTGTGTGTAAATGTTATCTTCAGTGCTTTATAACAATATTGTAGAGTTGTGTTGCATGTGGTTTTCAGAGAGACATTCATAAAGGATTCGCAAACACAGGGTTCTAACCCCAACAAAGGAGACAATCCACCTGATGAACAAAAGAGTTTGACAGCAACAGTCAAAGTGAATGAAAGGCAAGAACATTGATGTTCACATCATAACACAAATCAAGATCACAGATGCAACTGTTGTATCTCTCTACATCTCTTAACCTACATGTTGAGGGATGTAACAAGTGCAGTGGTCCACAGTAAGGGGGCATTCCACATGGGTCTGACCTTCTTAAGGAAACACTTGCAGAATTAAGCAATTTTTATACCTGGTACACTAAAAGTATGTAAGCCACCTTTTGGCATTACCGATTGATTAGAAGTTCTTAGGGAAACCCCTCAGAATTATGCAATTTTTATACCTATGTAGTTGTACTCTGATTTTTCTTCCAAGGAAACACTCTCAGTATCAGGGTTTTAGTTGGGCAGGCTGAGTAGATTGATTGACACTCCAAATTGCTTAAAATGGTAAGAAGAAATAATTTTTCTGACTGAATGCAGTTAGAAAATGGTACGTGATAAAAACAATCAAAAATAGTTAACTAGTTTATCTGTTGTCAGATCTGGAATCTTGTATTTATTATTTGCCCTAGGCAGCTAGTTTAAATATGGCAGATAATATTGTAAAAACGTTGCTGTTTGAAATGTGGGTGTCTGTATTTTAGTATTGTTAATTTATAAATCTTTGATTCCATCATTAAACAAAGAAAATCCATCATAAGTTCTTGAGATCAGTCAGTTTGTCTATATATACAGAATGCAGCTTTGCTGTCCTCCGAGATGTATTGTGGTGAGGTCCTTGTTGCCTCCATCAAAAGGGTAATTTGCCCTGATGATGGAGGCAGCAAGGACCTCTGACCTTCTACCAGACTACAACCCAGAAGACAGCCATATTCCTACTTACTGCCATTAGAATTTCAAATCATACTTATTGCAGCTTTGGCTGAATGAATTTTTTAGAACTTCAGTATTGGTAAAATGTGTCACTGATTCAGTTTTGTTCACTAATTTTGTTGACTTCCACATTGTTTGAATTTTTAAATAGACTTCGTAACATGTATCACTGAATATCCATTAGACTAAAAACAGATTAAAGTTGTGGATACTAATGAAATGAGTGCTTTGTCCCCCATACAGTATGTCACTTTTGAATAAATCTAGATTAATGAAACATGAAATATGCCTTATTTTTGTCATACGGTACATCACCATTTGATTCATAATGATTGTCGACTTCATAATAGAGAGCTAAATATTTAAAAAAAATAATTTTTGTTTTAATTAATAGAGTGTACGAACCATTGCACAAAACATGGACTTCATGTAGAAAGAGCAGAAACCTCGTCTCTTAATTCATGCTTTTGATTGATCATCTTCATCAAGTGACACATTTATTCTTTTTAGCATCAGGGGTGTACATTTGATATCTGAGAGTGTCATTGTGGTTTTGTAAACACACATACTTTAAAATCTCTTGGAAGTTTAACGCTTGGTTGTATCATATTTCCGTTCCTAGCTGTGGTAATAAAACAGTATTTCAAATAGGATGACCATCCTAAAATTTAAAAATTTTACAGTAGTGATCCACTGAAGAATTAAGTTAGCAATTTCGTTATTATGGGCATAAGTGTTTGTAGCATGGAAAATAACATTGTACATTAAGATGGAATAATTCTACCAAATGTAGAGAGTACTGTTTATGTCAGTATTACATTTATAAATATTCCACAAAGTAGTAAAGAAATATTTTAAAAGGTGAAAAATTGAATATTTATTTATGTGTGCGGGGATGAAGTATTGCATTAACATTTAAATTCTGACAGTTATACAAATTATGAAAAACAAATGACTAGCTTATTTTTCTTCACCATAACAGTGAAGCTATTGATTATTAGCAAATTATACATGGTAACTGTTCAGACTTTGGAGTAATAGAGTGATGAAGTTTATCTTACTGGTGGATTTCTTTTAGTAGTGTTTTAATGCAGTTTGTCAGATTGAAATTTAAAGACCCAGATTCAGACCCTAATGGACATAAAATGTTTCATGGAACCAAAACATTGTACATCAGAATTTGCAAGGTTTGTGAGTGCTGAAAATAAAATGAAGTTAAATGTTGCCAATTTAATCAGTAAGTCACAGATCTGAGATTTTGGGTCACTAGAGTGAAGAATATTGACATCTTCTTTATTGATGTCTCTGGTATCCTCGGGAGTTGAGAAAGTCTCATGGGAAGTGCAAAACCCAAGTTCTGTCACTGGCTGGTATAAAAGTTTTCACTTTAACCAATACAGTTATTGGAAACATGTAAATTGTTGATGATAAAGAACCATGTTGGACTGCCTGATCTTTTGAGGACCATTGCATGGGGTGTATTTGATGGAATAGATTTGATATCCCTGTGATTGGAAGTGAGAGATTTGACAACACTGAAGGTGGCAGTTGGATACATCCATTGCATGGGGCGGTGCATGGCTCAAGAAGATAAAATCAAGTATGATCTTAAAGTGCTGTATTGCTGTGTCTTTTATTGCGCTTTGTAACAAGACTAACCAACAATCCATCTATGCTTAGCTTTGCTTTAAACTGTGTGTATATTTCTGTTGTTTTTAGAATAACTATTTATTAATATGCATGCTCTAATATATTATTGACCTCTTATGTATGTAATGTAAAAAGTACATAATCTGATCCCTGAGATATAAAAGGTTTGGAGCAGTCAAATCTTGTCCTTTCCTTTGTTAAAATAAATTGAAAACTGAGTTAGTGACTTTGTATGGAAGAGAAGTTTTTTATAAATTTTATTAATTTCTTCCATTCTTGTATTTTCCTGAAAAACGGTCTCATGCTAATAGCGGAAAAGAAACTTACATGTTTGTTACCCGACTTCAACAGCTGCATTATAAATAGATGAGATTTCAGGTTCTGACAGCAATGAGTATGAAGATGCCTATCTTCTAAGATTTTCCCCATATGGTCTGATAGATACTGACTGCTGTTTCAGAGCAGTTTGCTGCTTTCATCCCTGATGATGGAGGCAGTGAGCTTCTCTGAAACATTGGTTATTATTTTTCAGACTACATGGTGTAACATCCCAGAAAACAGCCCTCTTTGAACTGTAGATAAATTTTCACAATTTTAATAACAGACAAAGGGGTAAATGAATATGTAGAAATGTGGATGAAAGGAAAGTACATAGTACATAATAGTTTACCAACAGAGTGTGCTAAACAAATAACTCTGAATGAAGAAGTGAATGATGATCAAGATTAAGAAATATTTGTCAAAATAATGAGAGGAAAATAACACAACCAGTTTTGTAAATAAATATTAACGCATTTACATCCATTTAGAAGAAGTATTTTGTTACTTTTCATCTTCCATTAATATCCATAAATGTATTGTTATAAAAATGTAATGAAAAGTATGTGTTAGCATTTTAGTTTTGTTAAAATTACTTCAAAATATCTTAGTAGAAATGATATTTTTATATATTTGGCGATATTAAAATGTGCTAGAATTATATATTTTTTTATTTTGTTGTAGAAGTGCCCCACTACCAATGTAAAGCATGACCAACCACTGATAATTTTAACCTAACCTAACTACCTAATTTTTCAGGGATCAGTATGTAAAAGTTGATTTCAGCATTTTGTAAAATGATGCAACAAAAAATAACTGCTGTGATTTGTACACGCTGCTTTTAATGAGTAATGATCAACAATGTATTGATGGTATCACAAAATACAGCAACTGATGCTGAAGTTTTTTAAGATGTAATTTATAAATGTAAGATAACGTGCTTGTGTTTTTTCCATGTTTGTCTTTTGTTACGTGTGATATGAACATCCCACTGCCCCATAAATACTGTTATTTTGTTTATTGAAATTCATGTAACAGCTGTGTACCTGCATTATCAAAGGCACAGAATCTCTAGTGCCATATTGCTTTGTCACATGGTATGTATTTTGTACATGGGGCAAGAGATGCAGGTAAATGTGCAAAGTTTTACTTTTGCATTTACATGTAATTCTATTAATTTGCTGGATTAAATACAGGAGTTCCTCACCAATGAGTTTCTTCAGCCACTGTTTTTAATACATATGCTTAATAAGAAGTATACAACGTTGAATTTGAAGTTCTCATGACAGTGAGTACAAAGATGGCTGTCCTCTGGATTACAGCACGGTGTAATCTGGTAGAAGTTTACCAGGATTTCAGAGGTCCTTGCTGATGTCATCATCAGGGTGCCCTGAAGATGGAGGTAAATTTCTACCAGATTACATGGTGCTGCAACACGGAAGTCAGCCATCATTGAAGCAGTATACTGTTTTACTTTGTACTCTTTTATCCAGTATTGTCAGTGTGAATGCATCAAGGAGGAGGAATACAGATATACAGATGGGTAGATAATATTAAAATTGGCCTTAATGAAACAGGTTGTGAAGATAATTTTTTTAATTGGTTGAGAATAGGTTTTAGTGCAGTGATTTTAAACTTGGTGATGAATATCTGAATTCCATAAAATCAGATGAATAACTATAAACTGTTTAAAGGAAACCAAGTACTGATACCGTGTACTTAGGTATACTATTTTATTTACTGCGGTATTGACTAAGAGTGCATCATTGAGCAACTCCCACCTTGTACATCTTACTCTGAAAATCAACCCTCAGCAGCTCATAACTTTATATTTTTTATCCATCACTTGTAAATTACAAAATTTTTAGGTTTGTGTCAAAAGGATCACGGCCATCTAACCCTGATCTTCCATTATGCCCTGATGTTTTCTAACTTCAGGTTTATCAGCTGCAGGTTTAGGATAGAACGTAGCCCCCACAGTTGGTGAGGGACTACTGTACAGATATCAATGAAAATTATAGTTATAATTTCCAAATACATTTATAGTAAATTATTATATATTGCATATTGCTATCATACAGTGTATAGAAATATAAAAAAATAATGATTTGAGCCATTCTTTGTCAATGTAGTTAGAGATGGAAGAAATTGTTCCTGGATAATTAAGCTTCAGGTATAGAGAATAGGGTCAAAACTATGTGCATAATTATAACAAAGTTTGAATCCATAAAAGGCAATTTTTTCTCTTTTATATTCTTTCTTTCTCATTCCCTCTTTTTTGATAACTTCAAAGTCGAGCTGTTTAGCATTCAGAGTGCCAATGACCACTTTAACTTTTACGAGTAGTTTTGTCGCTGTTTGAATATGTTTACGAAGAGGAATCATAGCTGAATTAGAAACTCAGCTTATTTCCACAAATGGAGTGCCAAATACGTTTTGACCTCAAGAGGTCATCATCAGTGGCAAAAATATTAATTCATTATTGCATGGTCTGCAAGGTTTTAAGATTATTAGAGGAAAGTTTAATAAAATGTAATGCAGCATATATTGCAAAAATGGAACAGTATTTTGAGACACTCACAGGTCTCCTTTTTTTAAACTTTATGTGGATTGTCTGTCAGCCAAGTTTCTCTGGTCTAACGCTAGGTTGTTTCTTTAAAACAGATCCAAATCACTCTTGGCTTGCTGGGCATGTAATAGGTTTACCATTGACCTGGTAGCCATTTATTTTCTTTCTTATTACAATGTCATCTTGAACATTGTTCCGCTCCTATGATGTGAATGCAGGATTGGATGTAAGAAAGGACAGATATCCTGTATACTAGGAGATTCTGTTACAAACATCTCATTTTGTGGCATTTACAATCTTTGTGTACTTTCCGTATAATCTGGTTAATTATATTCTAGGAAATAATCCCTGTTTATAGTAAACAAACCCATAAGTACAAAATGAAGGGTCAGTGATTGTTGAAGTAGGTGGAACATAGTTACCATTGGGCTTCTAAGGGTTAATACCAACTGGATAGCACTCTGGATTAATATCAGAACCGTGGAGGGGAAGACAAAAATCTAAACACCCCTATCAAGTTTGAACCCTGGACATCCAGCATCTAACCAGTCGTGGTACTGGATGGGTCTTGTCTCTCAAAATAAATTATAAGTATCAAGATTTACTCCTGTCTTTGAATTGTGTTCAGTGATATATTTGAAGGTCATCATTTTGCACTTCAAACATCATTGTTGATTTGTATGAATACGATATAGTTTGAGTGAAAAATTTTTAAACCAAAATTCTGCATGTATATTTTGTTCCTATGAGCAGTTAAGTGACCAGTTATGGGTTTGACAGCCAGGGTTTGATTCCTATGAAAAGCAGGGAATTTTCTCTTCATCACATTTGTAAAATAACTTCTAACTCTTATCTGTCCTCTGGTTCATTTGGTACTTGGAATTCTTTTATTAGGTGTTAAAGCAGAGTGGGAAGCTGGAAGCTGACATAAGTTTTACCTCCAAATCTTCTATTGTGTACAGGCTTCTAAAGTTTTGTTCAATTGGCCAGTATGTTATATCATGGCATTGTAAAGTAAACAGAGAGACCTGTCTTAAAAAGATGGCTGTCTTCTGGGTTGTAGTACCTCCGCCATCAGGGTAATGACTCATTGCCCTAATGATGGAGGTAGCAAGGACCTCTGAAACATTTGTAAACTTCTACCAGACTGCACAATACTATAACCCAGAATATAGCCATCTTCATACTCACCACTGTGAGAATGACAAATCCTATGGTTTTACAAAGTTCGCATTGAGATAGCTGGTTGCTGCTTGCAGTAGTGACACCGAGAGTGCTGACCATGGGCCAGCTGAAAAGAGCAAGAAGCCCAGGATGAACCTCACATATATCCTCAATAAGAAAAAGGACAAGGTGGCTGCTGATGTTGAGGACTTGAAAGTAAGGACTTCACCAACAAGTTACTAGTTACAAGTAGTCTTCTGAACCCTTTGACTGCTGAATATGTTTTAGCTCAATTTATGTTGCAAGAAGCATACAGATAACTATTTTCCAAATGATAGCAGAGTGTAAAATAAGTGTGTAAGATTTGTTGCTAACCATATAGATCTCAGTAGGTTTTGAGGTTCTCACAACAGTGAGTGTGGAGATAGCTGTCTTCTGGGTTGTAGCACTGTGCCTCCATCATCAGGTCATTTGCCCTGAATACGGAGGCAGCAAAGATCCCTTAAACACTGGTAAACTTTTAACAGACAACATGGCACTGCACCTCAGACAACAGTCATTTTCATATAGATTTCATCAGAAACCTTTAAAAATTTGCTGGTAAGTTATAAACCAGAACATTTCAGACAAAGCAATTCATTACAGCATTTTCTAACCCAAGATATGCAAGTCATGGTGGTCAAAGGGTTTTCATTGATTAATATTTTCTTTTTTTTAAATGTCTTTTTACTAGAAGTTAACAGCTCCCTGTTTACTGCTCAGCATTAGTAGTTAGATATTTCTAAACTTTATTAATGTATTACAAGTAAAGTGAAGCTGTCCAACTGTAGGTGCTTGGGGTGAGAGGACTTATAACTCCTACTCATTCTTAACCTCGGCACTAGGTGGAGGCGAGTGGTCAGCATCACGCCCCGGCCGCGCTTTACCCTCTGGATAGACCCTGGTACCTATTGTATAGGAGGCTGGGTGGGCCCCAGAGCCAGACTGGACACAGAGGCTAGAGAAAAAATCCTTTGTCCCCGTCCGGGATCATACCCTGGTCGTCCAGTCCATAGCCAGTCAATATACTAACTGAGCCACCCTGGTATTAAGCAACATTTTAATTCCTTGCATTTAGTACAAGTATCTAAAAACACCTTTCTGAACAGATTAATATATTCTAATGAACAAAATAGCAATTGTTGCAAGAATTATTATAATGTTACACAAATGGAAAATTAAGTGTGAAGAATACTGAGCAATGAGCAGTGGTGCTTAAACACAGTTTAAAGTCATGTTTCAAAGTAGAATTTAATGTGATAGTCCATTTTGTACCATCTTATGAAAAGCAAGATTTTCACAGTAATTATAGTTATGTTACAAACGTTTGTGAATTGCATGCTGATGAATTTCTATAGTTCAAAAAGGACTCATAATCATTTTAGAAGTTACTGTAATTATTTAGTATAAATCATTAACATATCTGCTGTATAACAGTTTTTTAGTTTACCCTTTTTAAAATTTATGTTAGTTAATATTTAAATTTGTACTCCCCAGTTGGTTTTGTACTTTATGATGTATTTCACATCCTGTAGTCAGTCTTACTAAATTTTGGATCCATAGAATGTGTGTGTGCATGCATCCATGCAAAGCCACTTTATAATTACTATTACCTCAAATAAACTGGTTATTTTAATTACTTTTAACTGATTCTTCTTCTCTTTTTTTTTCAGTTGCAAAATGTAGCCATGGAGACTGAGAAGGTATGTTTCATGATGTAATTGGTATAAACAATGAAAATGTACTAAAATACTCTAGTTTCTTTTGTCTTTGTCCTCCCCTGTTTCCTTCTTTTCCTCTTTATCTTCCTTTAAAGATTAGACTCAAGTCTGATCTGACATCAGAGCCATTTTTAATGGTCTACTACATATTTCTCTATATTCCTCTGCTTTGTAGTGAATTTTGAAGATTTTGTTAGTACCTCTTCGTATGTGTTGTCACTTTTATGAGGCAACTGTAGAATTGTAATGCAAAAAGAAGTGAGATATGAGTATATGTATTAGCATAGAGGGTGCAATTCTCTATAGTCCTCAAGTAAAGAGGAGCCTATTATTTGTAAAAAGAAGCCAAAGCTATCTTTACATTAAAATGAAACATCAAATTTATCACAAACAGTTCAAAGACCATAAATACCATAAAAATATTTAACTTATGAAATTCTGCTATTAGTATTGAGTCTTCAGGTTCTGGACTTAGCTGAGTGGTTCATTAGTCGGTGCATTATGTAGGTCAGTTGGCTGGTAGTGTACGTGCTCGTGAATTTGTTATGTTGGCAGGAAATGGAAAACCCTGGGACGGAAAGTAGTGAACATATTGCTATGGGAGCAAAAGGGAAACCACATGGACAGGATGTGGTTTATGCAGAACTGGATCTGCAATCAACACGGAGGCCCATTGTTCGTCGGGAGGATGATAAGACTGAATATGCTGAGATCATACATACAAAACCAGAGGAAGGGGAAGGTGGTGATCAGTGAACAAAGTAACTGTTGTCTGAACATCATGTTCATTCCACTGTCTTCATTTCCCTAAAGTAATGAAAGTTTATCTTTAATTAGACTTTGTTTTCTTATAATGATTACAAGTTGCCATCCATATTTTGTACTTTATACTTTGGTAATAGACCTATATGAATTTTTGAAGCATGCAACACTGTGCAAGAATCTGAGTATTAATATTTTGTTATAGTTGTTATGTTTGCTCTTTACGTTTATATTACTGATGGGACCAATAAGTTTAATATAATTGTGTTATCACTGTGTATTTTAAGGGAACCTTCTGGGATTATCCCACATTTATAATGGCCATTATTAACAGTCGCTGAGGCAGGAAATTTAGTTTAAATAAAAATGTGATGATTTAGTGAAAGTTTAAATGATTTATGAGATGCAGAAAAGTTTATTTTTATTGTCTTTTCATGGTGTTAACTTTTTAAATATAGAGTAATATTCTTTTTGGTTATCTTATCTTGTGCCAGCAATTGGTGTGCTGTGTTTCGACCATGTTCAGTTATACACAAATTAAATACAATAGATTCCGGTTAATTGGGCCATTGGTTAATCGGGGTAACCGTTTATTTGGGACAAATCTTAAAGAACAATCCTTTTTAACTCTTTACATGGAACTTCACATAATTGGGGCAGCCGCACAATTAGGCCAAAGTGTTCTTGTCCCGATGTGTCCCAATTAACTGGAATCCACTGTATATTGTTTCTTTCATATCTGTACAAATAATTGTGAACTCCAAGCGTGAGAAACAAGATATCTAGCCACTACACAACAAGAGAGATTTTGTTCAGTAGTGAGAAGCGAGGTTAGTTGTTATAAATATAGCATTATTAATTGAGGTTTTCATATGTTTATAGTTTGTTCACAATTTATTTGGTTTAGCACTAGTTTACATATGAAAAAAATTGAACACTAACAGTTTGAAACATTACATAAGCTCTAAACTTTGGTAGCAGATGACAAAGATTAAATATTGATTTCATCACTTGCCTTTCTAGAGCTGGTTATTTGGCATAAATCATGATTTGCTGTCAGGGAATATATTAAAACAAAAACAGAACTCCCTATGTATCCTTTAGTCTCAGATTATTTTAATTGTTTGTTGGTACAGGAGAAGTTATAGTATCAAACATCAGAAAGTCAAGAAAACTATTTATATATGAATAATTTTGATACATTTACATTCAGGTAACACCTAAATTGATACTCTCCACTATAAGTTTCTTTCAAGTTTCATTCATCCTCACAAGAGCACCTTAAATAGAGTTTTCTTTTCCAAAACAGAAAATATTTGGTAGATCATCCACTGAAGGGTTACATTATGCAGGTAGGGCTACATCATTTATAGAATAAAGCTGAAATGTTATTGTTATATCTGTGAGAAGTTTTGTGTGGATTTTCATTTCTGGCTACAAGACAGTATTATGTTTGAATGACAAAGATTTAGGCAACAGGATGTGTTTCATGTATCTGTTGTGTAATATAGTTATTCATTAGAGTGTCAGAGCAGTCAATTAATTATTGTATATTAGCATTTATTGTTTGGGAATAGGGAATTTAAATTCCCTCACTACAGAGCTGCTGGCTGAATATTAACTCAAGCTTCAACATTTTAATGATGTTACTGTGATGTACAGCCAGCTGGGCCACATGTGGCTCATTGAGATTGTCTTTATTAGGGTTATTGCTTAGCCTATACAATAAAGGGCAAAACTCTTATTTCATTTCATATTGATTAGATGAATATAATTTTTCTAAGAGAATTCAAATTCAATGCAAGAAAAAGTGACGAAGTTTAAATTCTTACCGAAGAATAAGAAGGAAGTTCTTGGTGCTGCATTCTGATTCAGAACTGGGACTTCTTAGGTGAGATATCAGTAAGGCCTATATTGTCATAGAACAACATAAAAAATGCGAATCCACAGCCTTCAAGTACAGTCAGCCAAGATCAGGTGCTCCATGCACCATTTGTATTAACTCTCAGAACTTTTTATTTAGTATGCTGTTGCATATGCCATTGTTTGAAAGTGGGTAAAGTAGGCACAGGTTTTAATGTTTCTGTATAATATGTATGATTTTTGTATTTCTGAATTTCTTATCATTTTTATTTTTATTATATTCTAACAAATGTTTGTATCAGAATAATTTTTGGACCCTGCTTACCTGTGTGCTATAACACATTTACAGTATAATTTTTAAACAAGAAATTATTTTTATATTCTTTTTTGTTTTTGAATGTGTGGTCTCAGTGTACATTTGCGTGTGCGAGATTTAAATGTCATTCAGCATTCTTTTGGTAAATCAAGATTATTTCAGGCAGATTGAAAGAACATAAATATATCCTGTGTTGATATATTTCTTCTTCTCCTCTTCACGGATTAGACTCATCAGCCTGTACCGGCACCCATCATGTTGATATATTTAAGAGTAAATATTACAACAACTTGTGGCCTAGTTACTCATTTTTTAAATGTTTATTGTGATATATGTAATTGATGTTCAAAATCACAGTTCTTAATAAGGCTACATATAAATAGTAAACATATAAAAGAGAATAGTTTTTTAAGTTAAATGATATCATGGCATAGAATGGCACTAGAGGCTTTAAGGCCCAATTGAACACCAAAAACACCATTGCAAATTTTATGAATAAGTTAAATATAGGGATGTTATTTACAGTGATGGTGTTTTTTGTTTGAGTTGTACAATAAATTATATCTAACATTTCCCATTCTATGAAGATAGTTGGAAGTTTTAGTTTTTCAAAGCAATGAAGATGGTATCATTGGTCTACTTGGTTGTGAATTTGAGTTTTTCAAAGCAATGAAAATGGTATCATTGGTCTACTTGGTTGTGACAGTGTGTGACCTAATGGTTGGTTACCAACATATTGGAAAAACATTGATAACCATCTGCAAGACTACAAAGCATCACAAGCCAGAAGACCATGATCGACAAGAAGGCATATTACTATGGAGCAAGTCCTTCTTCTTCATGTTTCCTTTGTGTCTTACATTATCAGTGAACAGAAATCTATCCTGCCTGCTCTTGTCATTTTTAAGCTGAACGTTTACAATTTCCTGCAAACTGAACTTTTTATTTTCCGCGGTGACTGTTAAACATATAACAATATCCATACCAAAACCCATCTTATCTTCCATTTTTAAAAGGAAAATTTAAATGAAATAGAAGAATGTTTAATTTAATACAAAAATTGTAAAATTAAATTTCCATTTAGCACTGTGGTTTTAATCTTTGTCTTGCACCGCAGCTCACATACAGTCCGGCTGGCCACGTGTTAAGATGTTAACTCAAGAGTTTAAGTCCAATGTCCATAGCGCTGTAATATGGGGATTTAAATCCCATACTATCATATTATGAAGGTTAACTATTTATGGACTTCATACATCTAGATTTAATAATCAATCAAATGCCTATAAGATTAGTTGATCACAATTTAAAACATTTGTGAAAATCATAACTATTGTGCACACTTACTATTTACATTATTAGCCAACTAGTCCAAAATAGTAGGCCTAACTTAAAAGTTTTTGGATGACGTAAGCACCTGCACTATACTTCCAGTCTGTAATGACTAAGTGTCTCATAAAAGGTGCTGCTTGTATTTTATTTAGTGGTTGAGATGAATAATGGATTATGCAGTATAATATACACTTGACCTAACATTTAGGACAAAATCATGAAACAGAACTAGAAGGTACAGTCCAACATAGGTAGATTGATTTAGAGTATATATATTTATGTGTAAAACCAGTAATCTTCGGTTGCATTTGAAGAGAATATATTATAACATATGCTATCTCATTTTAAAATGTTTACTATTTTTCAAAAATGTTTTTGATTCTGGTAATGTAACTTTTACTTGCTTGCTCAAATGTCATATGCAGAAGAATTATTAATGTAATTATCATTAAATTTAAGTCATATACTGATTGGTATGTAGGTTTAATATTGAGTCCTTCTAATAGAAGCAAACCTTGGTAAAACTGTATTTACTTCAAATTTGTACATTAATATTTTAACTGAAAAGTTAATGAAGTAATACACTTTTTATTTTCAAATATTTTGATTATATCTCAGTACAGTAAATTTTATCTGGTGTAAAATTAAAGCATGCAGTTAGAGTTGTTATATTTCAGTCAATAAAATGACTTGATTTAAATTATACATTAAGGGTAATCCCAGCTGGGGCAGTGGGATCTTTCTCTTTC
>NW_019059915.1:573946-586824 GCF_000696155.1 Zootermopsis nevadensis
TAAAAACTGAAACATGTTGTGTAAATGTTCCGAAATGTAAATCGATCAATCGATAAGGAACATGAATGATATTTTATTATCTTAATTATAAGAAATTTTAAATAAAATTATATTGTGATCGGACGGATTAAAATAGATAAGTAACCACGACTATATTTACATATTTTTTAGACCTGTTACCACACATCACTTTAAGACACTGGCCCTGGTGTCGTTTTCGTCTTACAAGTTAGTGTATCTTCCATGTTGTTATTGCAGATCATTCCTGAGGTTGTTCAAGGTCCTGTGTAAAAGAACATTCTTTTCTTCGTTTGACGTTGAGCAATTGTTAGCTCCAGTCCATGAAGTCACCTCCAATGGCTTTAACCTTCATACCGAAATTCATTTCGACAGTTTTAAAATTGATATGTGTGACGCAAACAGACACTATCATCGGTCATTCACATCATGCAAAGAACACAGAGAAAGTACCAAACGAACAAACTCTTTGTTTGTGATTAATTTGTTGGACTTTGTCTGTGTACAAATTGTTTTATCTCTTGCCCTATGTTTCGTAAATTGGCTTTATTTCCATCAACAGGCAACTTTGGACTTGTTATTACAGCTTAATGAAGGCTTGTAAACGTGTCAGGGTTAGCGGATGCTTGAAATGGCGAAAGGCTTGAAACTGCGTGGTTGCTTCGTCTTCACACAAGAACCCGATGTTCTGTCTGTCTGAGCGTAGATTTCACTTGACCTTTAGACAGAAGCACCTTTCTGCACAGCCGTTTTAATATGCAGTGTAGAAATATTTGTTGACTCTCGGTTCTCCATTAAGTTCTAGTTTTCTAGTGTTTCGTCTCATTGTTGTATTTTTAAAATTTTTGTTTGTGTAGAATTTAGTACATTAGTATATTTAGAATTTTGTATATTAGTCGGGTCACTGGTAACACACCCATAGTATCAAATATTTAGATTTCTCCAACTATGTGCACATTTTTAGAACTGTGTGATGTTTTTAGGACAGCATTCAGCATTACATTTTTAGAACAGGGTGATGTTTTTAGGACAGCATTCAGCATGACGTCAGAGCGTCAAGGTCGAGTCAGTTTTCCACCCAAACAGTAGGCTTACTGCTTCATAAGCCTGGGACGTAACAAGAATGGTGGCTGTGCATAAGCTGTTCGTTGGAAAGATTCCAATTTATTAATGGAATAATAAAGAGGCAGGGATTAGTAGCCGCTTCTTGTGAACACTGGTTCCATAAAAGGCGGGGAAATTCCTAACAGCCATTGTTTACTTCTAAAGAAGGACCTTGAAGTATGAAGTTGGTTGGTTAGTTCGACACTTCACTTCTTTATGTAGAGCTCTTAATCATTAACGATTTACTCGAGAAATTATTTATCATCTCTTGAATAATTTGAAAGGCGACATAAATCTGTTGGAAAATAGAATAACCTGTAAAGACAGGTTATCTGATACAAGCCACTTTCGATGTTCCTCAGTGAGAGGGCTTGCTTGCTTCCACATGACGAAATATTTACATGGGCGTGGACCTTGAGAAAAACATTAAAATTACGCGCGGGCATGTGGATTGGCCACGAGGTTTGCTGACGACGGGCTGGAGACATCATTTTAGGGCTTGGTGATTGGAGAAGGTGTGATTAAAAAATTCGGTACTTGTGGGTTATTGGGACACATCGCTTTAATAACAGGCTAGGTTAGGTTAGGTTAATGTGTGTGGATAATAACTTTCAAGTATATGTCATTTATCCACACATTAACCTAACCTATTTTTAAAGCGATGTGTCCCGATAACCCACAAGTACCAAAAATTCTTGGGGACTTGGATGAGGAGGAAGATTTAATGGATGTTTAGGGACACAGGTGGTAGGGTAGCTGGTTTGGGGGAAAAACAGGTGAAACTAGGCTTTGTGTTTTCTGTAACCATCTTCATAGTTAAAGTTTTGAAGGTGTTTGCTTATTTCTGTTGTTTTCCTGATTATGTGGGGCTGGTAGCTGTGGATATTGGCTATGATTTCTGTGGACAATATTTGTAAATACTGTCATCTTTTCACGGTCATTTGGAAGTGTTAAAAGCTTCTTCCAACATACAGGAGCAGTGAGCTTAGAAGTATTCATTAGTCAAAGAGTTAATGCTGATCCGTTTCAGGTCAACATGAATAATGCATCTCATTCTTATTTATTTCTAAGATTGAACTGTGCATTATGTTAGTTCTTCTCACTGCTTCAAATTTCAGTCAATTTCCTGACTTTTTGTTAAATTGATTGGGAGGGCCATTGATAAATCCAACAGCAAATTTTGTTGTAGTGGACTCTTAATTAAGCAGCTACAGTTTAATTTCAGAAATGGAGACTTTTAAACTATGTTATTAGTTTTAATAAAATAATTTGAACTGGAAGGAGACATTTTTTTCAGAAGTATGTCAAGAAGTGGTCAATTTGGCATTATCAGATAACAGCAAATGCAGTACTAAGTTTTGAATCAGAATCATGGACTTTGAATAAAAAGGTGAAGTCCACCCTGAGGCTGAAACGTGTACCAAACCATGAAGATGTAGGTATAGGTTTATTAAATTAAATAGTTAGGGCAAACATTTGCATGTGCTTTATTAATTAGCATATCAGATATTGGAATTGTATATTGCACAGTCTCATCTAGATATGTTTTTTCCTCATAATATTTTTGTTTGCTAATTAACAAAAGTCATATTTTCTTTTACAGAACAAGGACAGAAGAATTTTCAGAAATATTGATACCCTGAAGAAATATAATTACAATTATGGTAAATAAGGGGGAAAAAAATTGTAGTTCTCCCAAACATAAACCTACAGTACGGGACCTGTTATCAAGAACGCCTCGGATCTAATACTTTTCAGATCTTAGGATTTTCTGGATTCTGGATCTTTATGCAGAGGAATTTTAATACAGACAAAATAAATAATGAACATGTTTGTTGAGGTATGCTTTATCTGCAGTTCACAATAATTTTTTCATCCGAAAAGAGCTCACAATTTATGTTAATAAGTGAATAAACAAGTACAAACAAGCAAGCTGCCTTCTATTGGTAAGAAGGACGTTGACGGTGGTGACCCAAAATACAGGAAAATGCCTTGATAAAAATCACCAGGAAGAAACACAAATGTTAGGTCCTTCCAGATTTTGGGATGCAAGATACAGAGTCTGAATTACCAAACATTCTAAAGCATGCCTGCACAATTTTAATTTCATTTAATGATATGCTTATTATAACCTGTTTTCGTTTGTTGGGGATGGTACCAACATGACGGTGGGCTAATTGGCTAAATTTTTCCAGAGAAATGCAGTCTGTCTTGAGGTTGATGTATGAGCCGGGATAGCTCAGTCAGTATAGTGACTAGCTACGGGCTGGACGGCCGGGGTTTGATCCCCGACGGGGACAGAGGGGTTTTCCTCTAGCCTCTGCGTCCAGACCGGCTCTGGGGCCCACCCAGCCTCCTCTACAATGGGTACCGGGGTCCTTTCCCGGGGGTAAAGCCAGCCGGGGCGTGATGCTGACCACTCACCCCCATCTAGTGTCGAGGTCAAGAAAGAGAG
Source organism: Zootermopsis nevadensis (assembly GCF_000696155.1). The sequence continues at coordinate 577,524 of NW_019059915.1, forward strand.
GAGCTATACCTCCTCTCACCCCAAGCGCCTTTATGGCACGTAGCGGGACAAACTTGAGGTTGATGTGACTGATAGTAGACTTAGTCTCTAGTACTAGTTACATAGGGCTGTGGGATACTTATGTTGTAACAATTAGGTCTGCTGCCATGTTTTTTAAACTTCTGATAGCCTGTTGTGGGGTTATTCTAACATATATTTAGAAAGAACATGTTTAGATATCATTTTGAATCTGCACAAAAATATGAACCAAAATATGGCAAACCATTTAATTTTTAATAACAGTAAGACATGATGAGACATAATCATAATCTAAATTCCTCACTATGCAAGATAGGTATTGAAACATCAGGAAACTAATGCTCGGACATACTCGAGTCAGTACGTTAACTTGAATGTTTAACAGTAGGCCTACTATAAAATTAAGGGGAACAAAGAGATAGAGAGGTTTTGGCAAATAGGCTACACAAAATAATTAGAAAGAAGGAAGATAAAATATTCTTACTGATAGATGTAGCAATTCCATCAAATAGGAATGTAAAACATAACAAAAACAACTACAGCACCAACTTTGTTATGTGTGGTAGAAATGTTACATATATCTTCTTCATCTATGGCTCTCTGGTCCGTATTCGGTCCATGGCCTCCTTAATTCTCCTCTTCCATTCGGTCCTCTGTTAGGTCTGTCTGTCCGAGGCTTTGAGGTTTCGAAACATCTTACTTTTTACGGTGCAAGGTTGTTAGCCTTGCGACCAACCCCCAACCTGGAGGACCATGGTACCTGTCTTAGTCTGACCTCTCCCCCTTGACCAATCTGGCTAGGAAGGCCCTACCAGTAGCTCTTGGGGTCACTGAGGTACTCAAGCCCCACCACCATGACAAGGTGCAGGTATGTTACATATATTCCTGTTAAGTTTTTGTGTTTCTTCCTTTGTAAATGAGGAAGTTTAGTAAATAACCATTGATACTAAAAGTGAGCCCCCAGGCCCAGTTTTCCTGATTTAATGGGAAGGACTTAAAACTGCACAGATTTAAGACAGATTACTACGGGTTGTGGGAGGATATTTCAGAATGTTTTGTGTTATTATGATTATATGCACCTGTGGGAATTGATATTAGCAGTACTGAAACTCATATTCTATTATCGAGTAGTCAGTTGGTTAGTCAGGCTGTTAAGTTTATTGTAGTTTAGTTTGATTTCATTTGAAATTTCTTTTTCAATTAAAAGTGTTAAGTTTATATTTTTTAAATATAAGATGGCACACATCTACTCTTGATGCATTCATAACTACACAATAGTACGTGAGTAAAGGCTGATTCCTCAACCTGACCCAGTTTAAAGTTTAGTTGAACCAGTGAACAGTTTACTCTTTCTTTAATTATACCATATCCATTACATACTCATTTTTGAAACTTACTTAATTGAGGTTCTGTTTTCTAGGATTCGAAAAAGAAAGTTTCAAAGAAGGAAAAATTACGCCTCTCAGCAGAATTATCTGAGCAGCAGCGAATTGAACAGGAAAAGGAACGGTAAGTTACTGCAGACACTTTAGAAGTGTTATTTAATTAGCTACCACACAAAGAAATTTATTTAACATTCTTTTCTTATATAATACTTTATAATTTTTTGCTTGTGTTAACATTGTCTGAGCCTGTTGGACTGTGTTCTTAAAGAGCCCTTCTAGTAAATGTGGCGTGTTAGATACATGAATTTTACGAATTTTATATATATTAAAAACTGTAAATTATATTGTGTTAAGAAATTTACATAATATTTGTTATGTAATAAAGATGTAATTTCTATACATAACCTCAAATTTGAATCTCTGTTTCTGTGTGGTATTCCAAAAAGCAGCTACTGTGGTACAGTAGGGGATCACATTGTTTGTATTTCTGGGATGTTTGAATTCCATGGTCTAATGGTATGGTATCCTCTTTTATTATATTTTGGTGTATATTAACAACATTTGCATGATCTGTGCGAGTGAATGAGTTTTGGGGAGGCTGTACATATAGGCAAACTTCTTGCCGGTACACTTCCACAACATGTAGAATTCTATCAATTGCTGCAATAAATTCATTCTGTAACTCAATTTCCTCTTTCCATGTATTAATATAATGCATAAAGGTCCACTGTCATACTGAACAGAATAATATTTCGCAGTGTTTCATTTGTTCAATATCAAAAACTTCTACCACTTTTTGGAAGACCTACCAATATGTAAAAGTAAAGTAAGTAAAGCTGTCCCACTATACGCCATATAGGCGCTTGGGGTGAGTGGTGATATAGCTCCTACTCATTCTTGACCTCGGCACCAGATGGGGGTGAGTGGTCAGCATCACGCCCCGGCCGTGCTTTACCCCTGGGAAAGAACCCTGGTACCCATTGGATAGGAGGCTGGGTGGGCTCCAGAGCCGATCTGGACGCAGAGGCTTGAGGAAAAATCCTCTGCCCCCGTCAGGCATCAAACCCCGGTCATCCAGTCCGTAGCCAGTCACTATACTGACTGAGCTGTGCCAGCTCCCTACCAACATGTAGTTGGTGTAATTTGATGGTATTTTCCCATATATTCTGTGTTTCTAGCAATATTACTTGTTCCCCCAGTAATGGTTCTTTGTAATATGGTTTTAACTTTTCCACAATAAATATGACATTGTAGCAGACAACCACACCCAACCATGTTGGTTTCCTGGGCATGTACTCTTTCAGATGAAACCATTCTTTGAAACCAGTCATCCACTTCTAGATGACAAGAAGAAAAGCAGTTTGTTTGGATTTATTTTTAATATTTTAAAGAAATAGCTACCTAAAGCTAAAGTAGTCTTTATTGGTACTTCTGACAGGAAGGTTATGGTATGTTTTTTGAAAACTGTTGTTCAGGGTTTGGTTAGATTTCAGAAAGCTGCCTTTTATGTGGATGGGGCGTATCATTATCTTTATGAACAGTTTTTTTGTTTATCTCTGTCTTATTTATTTACAATTTAATTAATGTTACTGACAGTAGCTCAGATTATATAGCATTGAATGAACGGATGAATAATGAATTTGATAAGATATGAAACTTTGACCATTGTATCACTGGAGGCATCCTTTATTTTTATTACATCCTTAATCTTTGATAATGTTATTCCTTTTACAATTAGTCTCTCAAGTTATCCTAGTTATATATATATATCGACTTTCATTTATGTATTTATTATTTCCTTATATTTTCGTCTTATGAAACTTAATTTCCAAAAATTCCTTACCTCATTTCATAAATTAATTGCTTGTAATAATTACATTTGATTATTATAGTTTATTTTCATGCACAGCATTGTTTAACTATCAATATCTTACAACTCACACGTAAGAAGCTTGCCATTTGTTTGTTACCCTAGTCTTTGTCATACGTGTACTTTTTAAATAGAATGTCGTAATTTATTTTTGAAGCCAAGACATGGTTTCTTGGCCTTAAATTTTTGTCATTCACTGGTATGTGAAATATAGCAGCTATACCTAAAATGTTAGCAAGAATTTTTGTTGTTGAAAGATAAGTTAGTTAGAGTTCCTTTTTTTAGATTTATGTGATTGTTGTGCGGCATCTTGTAGTATAAATATCTTTGTACAGACAGAGATTGATTCAAGAGGAGAAAGCTCGAGTGGAAAAAGACCAAATTGCAGCCAAAGAGAAAGCAAAGCAGGATGTAGCTGAGCAGGCTCAGAGGGTGGTTCAGTTACAAGAAACAATTTCTGTGTTTAAAACATTTTCTGAGCAGATGTATGAAATTAAACTAGAAAAACGGGCGAAACAAGAGGTACGTATAACAACATTTTAAGACACAAAATTGTAGGAGTAAGTTTGAAGATGGCTGTCTCTTGGGTTGTAGCACCGTGTAGTCTGATAGAAGTTTACTGGTGTTTCAGATGTCCTTGCCGCCTCTATCATCAGGATGATAAGTGATCTGTTGATGGAGACAGCAGGGACCTCTGAAACACCAGTAAACTTTTTCCAGACTACACGGTAGTGCAACCCATAAGGCAGCCATCTTTAAACAACATGGTGTTCATTTCATGAACGAGTTGTTAAAAGATCAGTTTTCTAGGAATTTTTTACGTATCGCTGCATTTTTATTTGACTATTCTTAGGACTTGTTTACTCAAAATAATTAAACAAAATACCTTATGTGCAACCAAAGAGGTTAGCTGAAGTAGTAATGCATTGCATTTCAGAGATGCATAGGTGAAGTGTCAGATCAGACACAGGTCCTGACTGAAATCTCGCCTTTGTAGTTTTCTGAAGTTCATCCAGACTAATCTAGAGACCGTAGGTTTCTAAGTCCAAAACCAGAAGTGATGCAAACACAAGCTGATATCATAATTCTAATCATTCATAATCTACATTTTTTCCATATATACCTTTTCTTAACCTTGTGTTAATTATAGTTATTTACGTCAGATATCTGTTAAGCAAAGACGCATATGTTTGCCTAATTTGAATAAAAAGATAATTATGAAAGAGATTTTGTTTCATAAAGTATACCGTTTACTTGTACCAAATATTAATTTATATGCTAGCCCATAGAATCCCTAAGTTTCAACCACAGATCTCATTTGTCTCGGTCATAGCCTATTTGAAGGCACCGTTGCGACACATGCACTGAGAAACTATAAGAAGCTACAAGAAAGCTGGTAACCTACCAGAAATTTTATGAGCACATGAATCTAAAATACTGTACTTCACCAGCCTTTTCAGTGGTACAGGATTAAAACACCTGGTTGTTGTGATGTAACAAATAATAAATAATGCCAGTCAAAATCTGAAGGTTCCTAATGATGATGATGATGTGTTATAATATTTAACATTGTTCTTTTGGACCATTAATTAAATTATAAAATAACAATGATTCAGAAGCTGGGCTCTTTTTCCATCTTCAGGTACAAGGGAGGAAAAGGACATAAAATTTCTGTTGGGGCCCCTGGTTTAGCTAGCCTCAGACCTGGATCTCAGTTCACATTTGAAAATGGAAGCAGAATAGAACTTCTGAAATTTTGTAACTCAGATGTTTGGTTAGTGCATGTTGTCTTTATTCCAGTGGGAGCAGTACATGAAATGTGATGGCTTGCCTGATCCAGCATCTTTGAGTGAAATGAACACATATATCTACCTATGGAGATCTGTTAAAGAGAGAGGCATACTGGAAGATGTTGTAAAGAAGACAACGGAGGTTCTTGGGGTTAGTGTAGTATTTTCTTTGATAGGTAAAGTGGCCAGTAGCACAAATTTATTTATGTTCCGTACCAGTCGGTAGAAAACCCTTCAAAGTTTTGTTTCAAATGACCCGGGTGATTGTTATTGTTGTTGTTGCTGTTGCTGCGCGTTTCCGATAGATGCCACTAGTTTTGAAGATGGAGCTGGTGTGCTCTTCATTTAGCGAAGAAAGAGTCTGTAACAGGTGTGCAACGTGCGTTTTGCACACAATTTCACATGGAGCCACCCAGCCCAGTATCCATTTGCGCCTGGTACAAGAAATTTGAGCAGAAAGGGTGCACTTGACCCTCTATGTGTGATTCAACTGTGGGGCGTGTTAGGCCGGTCGGCCTTGCTTCCATCGCAGTCCACTAAAAATCAACGCGCCGAGCGAGTCGTGAGTTGCTTCTATCACAAACTACCGTCTGCTAAATCCTGTGCAAGCGGTTATTTACGAAACCGTACAGACTGAAATTGGTCTAGGCTCTCAAATAATATTTGGCAATACGATACGATTCTGTCGCCTGATCCCTATTATGATTGAAAATGACGACTTTCGGTAAGGTTCAATTTTAATCACGAGGTGACTTCCCACGTCAATGGTAAAGTGAACCATCATAATGTTAACTGAACTCGAAAGGGTAACTCTAAGGTAGGCATGCCAACCTTGGCTTCTGCCCCAATTGGAAGAGGATTCTAACGACTGTATCTTCCAACATGGGCGCCGCTCACTTATATGTGGCTGTTAGGAATCACCTGAACACGCATCTTCTACGGAGACGGATCGGTCATGTAAGAGCCAATGCTTTACAAGTGAGATTTGACAGTGAAAGAACAAAAGTCTGTGTCAACAGTTAACTTATTTGTGAGTCTGTACAATAAATGTTATTTCTCTTCATATCAAGCCCCACTTTAAATTGAATTACATGTTGGGTATGGTACTGTTTAAAAATACAGATCTTAAAAATTTGTGTTTTATGACTGTTTAAAATACAGAACTTAAAAATGTAGCATTTTGCGACTTCAGTTTAGGGTGAGTTACTCTTTTACAAGTTTTATAAGATTTTATTTAGAATATGGAGGTGGTTGCTTCTAAACAAGTATTTCAGTTCCTAAGTTGTTAATTCTTAGTTGTGAACGTTTTTCAGATTATTTCAATAGAAGTGAAGAAATTCGCCCTCAGTGGGGTTGTATCCCTTGTTACTACCACTTTTGCAGTGTGTAGAAACCACTTTGGCCAATATTGGAAAGAATTTTTTCTATTTGTGATAATGATGTTTCTGTTCAGTTGCTTGGAGCCATCCAGGAGCTAATTGACAATCCACTTAATGTCACTTCAAGGCATGTCGAAAACTGGAAAGAGGTAAGTGACAGTAAGACACACCCTCAGTAAGCCTCTTTATCCTAATTTATCTCTTCCTTATATGCAAAATTTATTACATTTTATAGATATTTAATAGACCCAAGCCAAGAATGTAAAACATGTCATAGAACAGTACGTGTTTCTAATACAAATATAAATTACGTAATTATGACAGTTTGCAGTTACAGTAATTTATACAAATAATGTATAGGTGCGGAATGATGTTCAGAAGGAACAACAGTTTAATTTGGACCGAGCTTCATATTTGATATTACGTAACATCAAGGAGAAAATGCAGCTGAGAGGCCTGAATGAGGTGCACTACATGCAGAAGTTTGATGACTTTGTTCTGTCTCTCTGGAGTCAGTTGCCTCTTCCCACGCCTTTAGTCCCGTTACCAAAGACTGAGAGGTGAGTATGGTCTGAATTAATCAGCTGGTTTTCAATACCAAACTTGGGACCTGAGTCACTGACAGATATAGTGTATTAAACGTTATTTAAATACTCTGTGTCTTGCCTAGAGGAACAGGTGTGAGATTTGTCAAACAGTTTTTTTAATAATTGAACAACGTTTAAAACAGGTGCATAATTTTTTAAGATAAGCAGAGAATGTTTTAATTTCTTGCCATTTTTTAACATGTAGACAAATTAAAAGCAACAGATAACCAGTATCTATGCAATAGTGAAATCAAGTCCTTATTTTCTCATTTCATTAAGTAGCAGTGAAGGAATTAATTATATTTGCGGTGCTCTGCAGCATACTGTTTAATTAAGATTTATTTACTCTTGATGCTGTGCTCTGCAGCATGCTGTTTAATTAAGATTTATTTACTCTTGTTAAACAAGTGTTATGTGATTTAATCCTTTTGATATTTGAACTTTTCTCCAGGCCTCCACTTTCATGTGACTTTGTTGATGTTGGTGTGGCTGTGAGTTTGCCAGATAGTTTGCTTGATGTTCTCCTGGTTATCAGAGTAATGCTTGTCAAGTATGACCACTTCTCAGACCTCTGTCCATCATCGGTACCCAACCCATTATCTGAAGAAGAACAGAAAGGTACAGTGTCAGAAAATTAAGACATGAAAATATAATTTCAGTGTTCTGTCTGTTGACTCCTTTTAAAGGAAAATAAAGGAAATTTCATATTGATGAGCTTTACAGACTGTTCTCTTAACCAGATATTGTTTGAGTAGGTTAATCAAGAAAGATGAGGTTATTCTTCTTCTTCTTCTGTGGCCCTCCGGTCCGTATTCGGTCCACGGCCTCCTCACTTCTCCTCTTCCATTCGGTCCTTCTGTTAGGTCCATCTGTCCGAGGTTGAGGTTTCGAAACATCTTCCTTTTTACGGTGCAAGGTTGTTAGCCTTGCGACCAACCCCCAACCTGGAGGACCAGGGTACCTGTCTTAGTCTGACCTCTCCCCCTCGACCCTACCAGTAGCTATGCTACCGCCAGCATAGCTCTTGGGGTCACGATGAGGTTATTAGGACATGGGAAAACAATAGATGCATTTAACATTTTGGTCGTTATTATTTGTGGAAAGAGACCAGTTGTGAGACCAAGGTTTAGATGGGAGATGCAAGTTATAAAAATAAGTTGCAGGGATGTAAATTAAATTTTAATCTGACTTAGAATAGGTTCCAGTGGTGAGATTTACTGATACTGATTAAATATTCAGGTTTCATAACAGTATGGAATTACTTGATCATCTAAATAATTATGAACAAGCTAATTAAAAGAGAATTTTTGACCTGGAGTTGGTCGGTCAATATGTGTGTACAATTTTGTGTTTCAGAGTTTTAAATTTGTTTTTAAATTGCTCTATTTTCAGATCTGTATGAGATATCATTGATGGAATGGGATGCAAAACACGAGCTTCAGGTAATGGTTGATGAAGAGAATGATCGCAGAGCAAAGTTAGCTGCAAAGATAGCTGCCATAAAGCCAGCATCATCTACCACAGATGACTCTCGACATTCCAAAAGTGTTTCAAAAGATGGGAGACCAACTTCACAAACAGCATTGGAAGCAGAACTACTTGAGCTGCAGCAAATTCAGCAGACTCCTGTGAAAACAGCATCTGAAATATATGCAGAACAGGAAGGTAAGCTGCCTGGGATGCTATTTGAATCCACTTCATCATTTCCATGCCAATTAACTGATCAAATCAGTGAGGCAGATTTATAACTGACCTGCCATAAAGTAATCTGTTGCTGATGTCTTGAAGTTATTTTACAATATCTTCTTCTGTTTCTTGACCGTTACTTCAGTCTTCCATTGCCTAATATTTTCTTCCATTCTTCTCTATTTTCCCATCCTCCCAGAGGTAGTTTCCACTCTATCATGATTCTTGTAATTCCGTCGTTCCATCCTGGTCTCGGTCTTCCTCTCTTCCTTCTCTCTTCTCTCTTTTCGTTGCCATTTCATAGTCATTTTTGGTAACCTTTCCTCCTGCATCCTTTGCACGTGTTCATACCAAATCAGTTGTCTTTTCTCTATCTCCTCAATTATATCTCGATCCACCCTCACGATTTCTCTAATCCTTTCATTCCTCATTCTCTCTCTTCTGGATATTCCAGCTGCTCTGATTAGGAAATCCATTTCCATTATTATCAACTTATTTTGTTGTTGTTCGAGAGTTGCCATATTTCTGCCCCATATAGAGCCACGCTTTGTACCATTGTTTTATATATTCTCTCTGTCGTTCTTTT
>NW_019059915.1:586913-636582 GCF_000696155.1 Zootermopsis nevadensis
AATTTAAAGTTGATCCCCAGATTTCATATTCTTCTTTTACTTTCGTCATCATAAATTCCAGGTCTTCTGTTAGTGCTATTATCACCTAGCTTATAATTTAATATGTACTACTGGAAAAGGTCAGTTTAAATTCAAGGCAAGTGATTTCTTTGTATCTTCATCCCATATCCCCTCCTTTCCTTACCTTCGTCTGTTTCGTACATTATTTCCCTCCCTCCTCTCTCCCATCACTTGTTATTTCAACATTTTTGTCACCCGTCTTAAGAGTATTTCTAAAATATGCCTAACTGCAGCAGCACTTGTAAAATATAACATTTTGTCATCTAGCACCGTTATTGAGAATATTTTATATCAATCATGCTACGTGTTATGTTGTTTGAACGTTTTCCCAAAGGCCTGCAACCATTTAAATATCTCCTGTGTGAGGACAAACAAACATTCATCAAAGCAAATATCAGATTGTGTTTTATATAATGTAAATATTAAGTATTTCCTTGGATATTATCCATCGTCTAGTAAATATAAAACGTAAAACGACGTTTCGGAGATGGGACTCTATCTCCGTCTTCAGGTTCCTACACAGTTGGGCCCACTAGATAGAGCTAATCCCTATCTCCGGAGATAATATCCAAGGAAATGTTTATTCAATTGACTCTTCACCATCGTCAAGAAGTTTTAGATTAAATATTAAGTAGTTCTATAACTTATACTCTGTATGCAGGATCGTTGGTTTGATTGGATGACGAGGGATTAGAACGTAGCATGCAGCTTGCATGGAGAAAATAAGATGTGCTTACAAATGGTAAAGAGATAAATTAGGAAACATAGTCATAGATGGAAGTGAAAAATTAAAATGGTTCTTAAAGGATTAGATTGTTACGCTGTAAACTGGTTTAGGATAAAATTCAGTGGGCTTTTGTGAATACAGTGATGAACTTTTGATTCAGTAATTACAGGGAATTTCTTGAACACATCACTTGTTGCACAGTAATCTGATGAACTCCTTCTGCAGATGAAAGACAAGCTACAGTGAAATTACAATACCACGTTAAGCTGAAGCCTTTTGAACTTAATCTGCGCAAGTACATGATCCTGGGTGGAGTGTACCATATTGATCTCCTTCAGCAGCCACCTCAGCCACAAATATTGCATGACAACTCAGTCATCACTGTTCGTAAGTAAATTATGTTATTTACCTGCACAGAACATGCTCATTTTTGTCTGAACAGACAGAGATGGTGGGTCTTTTTTATTATTATTATTATTATTATTAGTGTTCTGTCTGACGACAGGACCATATATTATGAACAGGATCCTTCCATCCTCTTCAGGTTGTCAGGGACCTGCTCATACATATATACATTCTTGGCAGATCATCAGAAGTGGTTTGCCATTGCCTTCTTCTGTGTGTGAATGGAGTAATTGTTGGGATGCCACGGAGAAACCGGGGAAGCCCCCGGAGGAAAACTCCGTGATGCCTAGACCACGGCCTTGCCCAACACAAGTTATAAATTCGGGCACGAACCCGCGACACCAGGATTACAAGGCTAGTGTTCTGACCGCTGGACCACCGTGGCAGCTTGGTGGGTCTTAGTAGAGGGAAATTAGAAAGCATGTGTCTTGTCATCTAAAAACCAAAACTGAATATGTTGAGAACAGTAGCAGCCCGTCCATAACAGCTGCAGCACACCGTATAATTTTTCAAAAATTGAAAAAATTATTTTTTGTGTTTATATAATTTGTAACACTTTATTTCCTCTATATCATTATTTTAATATTGCCCCTTACGTTGTCATTATCCACTAATTGGCTGAACTGACAGCATGTCTGCGGGCAGTAAGTGCAAAGCAGAATGGTGCAATGATCCGGCTGCAAGGATTTCTGTGCAGCTAGCCGGTCAAAAGTAGAGAGTGTGGTGTGAGGTGGAGTGAGGGGCAGTTCACTGGTACAGCGCGTAGAGGGGCTGCAGTCCCCGCAGCCGACTTATAGTAAACACGCTTGCCCGTTACCACATGTTTTAGACTGGTTTCTGTATCGCAATCTGTTTCGTGGTTGTTGTTAATGAGTGTTCAATAATTCTGTGTGCCAACTATATTTTGTTCTGATAATGAGGAAAGGAAGTGTATCATATTTACAGCAAATTACTTTTTCTAAATTCTTTGAGTGAAAAAAGTGATGTAAAAAATCATGGCCGCCCTCTTCCAGACTTACAAATAGTTAAAACACCTTCGAGCATGTATGGGTTTTCTCCTGATGTAAATTTACTTTTCATTTATTTATATTGTTATGTGTTAAAAACTATTCTATTTCTATAATTTTCCACCTTGCGCAGCACTACCACTGCTTAGACTCACGAGCCGCCACTGGTTGAGAAATATAATAAAAGGATAGACTATTCATAAGGTATGGATAAAGTAGACAAACAAGACATGACAAATTCCATAACATTAATTCTATTAAAGCACATGGACTGTATGTCCGAATGTGAATGATTTTTTTATTTCTCACTAAATCCCTGTTTAAATAAAAACACTGATAAGTGTATGCTGCACTATGTTTTAAAGACATAGTTTTGTCCTTCCTAGACACATTTTGGGGACTTATGGGAAGTTTCTTCATGCAACAGTTTCTTTTATTTAGTACTCTAAACCAATGTTCCGCAACTAGTGTGTCATAAATTGTTATAATAAATTGCATATTCATATTGCATAGTTGGAAAAGGGCAATACTTTATCTTTCATAACATGCGCATGTGTGCGTGCGCGCACACACAGGTTTATAATTGATAGTATTATTCAACATGTGTTATGTTTTGTTTTCATATCCCTGCACTCTTATGGGTCAAAGATTTATATGTGATACATATTTATGGCCATGTACAATTTTGTGGTGTGCCTTCAAGTGTCTTTAACAAATTGGGTTATGTGCCACAGGTGAAAACAAGATTGCGTAACACAGCTGTACGCAGATAGTGAATTTTTATTTTATTTTTTTCTTATTTTATTTAGCAACACTTTCAGTGGCTCAGCTTGTTTAGTGCCAAACAGAGATGAATTTGAAAGGATGTTTAAAGAAGTAGTCATTGCCTCATTTAAGGTACTGTCATGGCACATGGAATTTTCTTGTAAGAAGTGAGAAAAATGACAAACCTGTCGGGATAGCTAGTCTCTGGGCCAGGATTTGAATCCAGGACTTCTAAATATGAAGCAGGAGTGCTGACAGTCAGACAGTAAAGAGATGTCTGTACTCATAATCTTATATATAAAATGTAATACCCACATCTGTGAGGTGAGAAGAACTTACTTGGATGAAAAGGAACTTTTGTTTATATCTTCCTATTCTTGTTTTAATAAACTCAAAAGTAAAATTCTTGAAGATTGAACATATTATTTTATAATATAATACATAGAATTTAAAATATAGAGAAAAGACTATGAAACTTTTAATTTTACGTGTTCTTCTCAAAGGTCATGAAACTTGGTCTGTCTCCGTGAAGGGAGAATGGAAATTGATGGTGTATGAGAACAGGTTGCTGAGGCTTGAGAAGTCTGCGTAATGAGAAGCTTCATAATTTGTATTCTTCAACAGATATTATTAGGGCGATCAAACTAAGGGAGGTGAAATAGGCAGTGTGTGTGTGTGTGATATGCAAAATACAAAACTTTAGTCAAAATATATGAAAGTAAGAGACTGCTATGTATAGATGGGAGAATGTTATTAAAATTGGTCTTAAATATGTTGTGGAAGTGTGGAATGTAGTTATTACTTCGTGATATGGACCAGTGGTGGGCTGTCATGAACATGGCAAATAAGCTTTAGATTCCATAAAGGACAGGGAATTTCGTGACTTGCTTGGTGACTGTCAGCTTCTTAAGAAGGGCTCTACTGTATGAAATAAAGGTCTCCCTGGTGCTTAAACAGGGATGATGCCCTGCAGACATATGGGAGAGTGACGTATCATTCTATGCATTCTTAACCTTGGCATTCGATGGAGGTATTTGTAAAAATATATAAGAATATTTTTTATAATTTTTTATCATTATTGCCTTCTTCATACCATTATTATCCTTCCTAGTGTTCAGTTTAGTTGACCTGTTGTGGAAATTAAAAACAGCACCTTTCCATCTGGTACAGGATATGCCTATTTCCTCTTGGTTAACATTCTACAATTTCTTTCGGAGATCCAGCCAGTACTCCTTCTTTCATATTCATTTTTTCAGTTCCTTTTATTATTTCTTTATTAGAAAAAACTCTTCTTTGTTTTTAATTACATTATAAACTTTACTTTCTAGGCTGTAAAACAGGTACTAAGTGGCTGTAATCAAGCCAGTTGCAAGGTACATTTCTAAAGACAATATCATGCACATTATTATGGAACAGTGAAATCCCAATTTAGCATTTTTCTTGGAGTTGGTGAATTTAAACACCAGCAATTATGTTAAAAAAACAACAACATAAATTATACATTGAAAGAGGGAAGAACAGTTCGGTCATGGAGTTCAGTGTAAATTAATCCTTTAAATTATGTCTTTAAAATGCTTTGACCCTATCTTAGCTTAATCGTGTTCTTCTCAATCCTTCAAAATTTAATTTAACTATTTTCAAACAATTTTGCCCAAGCAGGGCAGATTAAATGGTAAATTTAACATTGATTTGGAAGGACTGGTGTGAGTGTGTGTGTATAAAAACTAAACTGTTAACACAGAGAGATGTAGTTTCTTAAACTAGAAACTTATAGAAATTTAATGAACATTAATACAAGATATTTTGTTCACTTTTTGAACTTCCTTATTAGGTCCCACTAATTGATTCACTTCATAATATGATTCTGTGGCAAGCTTTTGTGATCATCGTAATGAATCTCCAGGTTTTGTGCTACAGGGAATTTGTTGTTGAGCTAAATAAATATTAGCTAATCAAGGAAGAGACTGTGCCATTGAGTTAGTTTATTTCTTTGTTTTTCATCCTTGTTAATGGATAATGGACGTTACCCTAATCATTTAAGAAGTTTATAAAATAAACTTAATTTTTAATGTTAGGTTGCAGTCATTCCTGAAAATTAAATTATGTAATAGAGAGAATGTATCTATATTTGACCCAGTGGTGTTGGTCAGTTAAAAATACCCCCAGGGATGACCTATAGTGACCTTTCCAGGCCTCTACTGATTAGCCACGTCTAGGATCTGTTTCTGAGGTGACGGGCACCAATAGGGTAGATTTCTTTATCCCAGTAACAGTGTGCTTATGAATATAATGGTTGCCAGAGGGGACCTACAATTTAATGTGGCATCCAAACCATGGTGCAGACCTGGTGTACTCCTATTCCAAAATTTTGTCTTTCATAGAAGTGAAGGCTTCACTCTGTGAGCATAAAAATCCACACACTGATTTGGCCAGGGATCGCACTCAAAATCTTCTGAATGGGAATTCATTGTCCTACCCTGAGACCACCAGGTGCCAAGTTGACCTAATTATGTGAAGTCATGTATTGTAATCCAGGTCTTGTCTTCTAAAATTTAGAGGAAGATGCATGGATCTGGACATGATGTGTTGAGGTTTGTCTTTCATTATATTATGTTACTTGCTGTGGGATAAGTACACATTCTCCTCATAATTATTCAGTGTATGTATGTCACTGTACACTATAAGGTTTTCCTTTTCCATTTTGTAGTATTCTAACAATTAAACTGTGGAACTATGTTTCTTTTCCTTCTCCGCTGTACATCGAAGAATGGCTCGATGCAATCTTTTCCAGAATAGCTTTTGGCCTTCTACATCATCTTCTTTTGGCCACAATATGTATGTCTTAGTTTTCATGAGGTATTCTAAGGTTTTTGGTCTTTTTGTTCTTGGAATTTCCTCAAGGAAGAGCAAAATGAGCTCTTCCCTTCTTGTTTCGAGGAGTCTGTGCTGAGCAAGGTGTAATTCAAACTGGCACCACTGGCTTCGTAGAAATGGTTGTGAGATAACCAGCAAGATGCACCTGCTTCGATCTATACTTGAGATAATATTTTCCAGTATGCTAATTCCCACTTGGAAATCACGTTCATGGAGACAGACCTTCACTTTAGATTTGGATTCAAGATTTGGCAGCAAACTGTTGAGGACCCACTCCCGATTGTGATCACTATATGACGTAAAGATGTCATAATTAAAAATGTGGTCAGTAGAAGCATCTTCCTCGTGTGCCATGAAGCTCAGAACAGTGGCATTTTTTACGAGAATAGCAAAATATCGGATGTACCACCACTTCCAATATGTGATACCAACAACTATAGTGACAATAAGGACTGCGGCCACGGCTGTTATTGCTGCTTGTTCGTAGTTGTTCACTTCATTTGCATCAGTGTCGTCATCATCATCATCATCATCATATGCTGGAGTCTGTGGCTGAACCTTTGCTTTGTCACATGATGCATTTTGAAAGGGAATGTAGTTCACCTGATCTGAATCAGTTTTATCTAGACATATATAAGCGTCATTATCATCCCAGTCTGAAATAAAATAATTTGAGGTGTCCCTGGCAGGGTATGCAACTTTGAATCTGCTCTTGGTTTGAATGTCTGGTGGTTTATGCTGATTACTTTCAGAATTCGCTGTGATATTCTCAGTTATTTCCAAGAACTTCAGACAGTTGCAGTCACACACGAATGGGTTAGATGATACAATTAGAACCTTTAAGGATCTAAAATCTTTTAACATTGCATCTGTGATGTAATTGAAATGGTTATGTGCAACATTAAGATTCCTCAATTTTGTGTTTTTGAAAACTGGTTCATTCCATGATCTAATGTAGTTATTACTTAAGTCCAAACTGTCCAGCTCTGTTAGAGTCTCTACTATATTACTGGTAATGTTTGTGATGTCATTCTTAGCAAGATTGATTCTTTTAAGTGATGTAAGGCTCTGTAATAGATCTATTTCAATTGTTGTGTTATGCTCTAAAGATATTTTAGATAGAACCTTCAATGTGCACTCTGCTAAGTGAAGTTCTTCCAAAGATACCAACCCATTGAATGTACCAGCAGACAAATGTTGACCTAGGTTGATATTCCCACTCAAATCTAAAACTTTCAAAGTATTAAAATTTATAAACATGTCATCTTCAATATAACTTAGTTTGCTGTAGCACATTGAAAGTTTCTCTATACTTATTCTTGAAGTTTGAAATGTATTCTTAAAAATCTTTTTCCCATTGGTATACGAAAGGTCTAAGGTTGTAAGGACTGGGAAATGAGTGAAGTTTAGGCTGTTCAAATACAATGGATTATTGCTTAAATCCAAATAGAGTAGGTGG
Organism: Zootermopsis nevadensis; assembly: GCF_000696155.1. The sequence goes on from NW_019059915.1 coordinate 594,211, forward strand.
GAGAAAGACGGCAAATTCAGTATGCTGAAACTGATGAGCTGATTTTGAGACAGAAGCAGAGATTTCAGATATGGCATTTTTGTGAATATTTCTCTTTCTATGTAATAGATACTGCACTTGCTGAGGTCAAGTTCCTCAAGTTTAAGCATGGAAGGAAACACTCTGTTTGGGGTTTGTAACAGCATGCTGTCATAAACTGACAGTGTAGAATTCTTCTGCATTGCTTGTTGTTGCAGCAGCTTCTTACTTCTTTTCAGGTGGTCCTTGCTGAAATAGATATTGTTCGTATTACATTTAGGAATGTATTGCACAGCTAGTTTTACCATGGCTCAATTTTACTAACATCTGTGTATATGCAGGTGATCTGTATCAGATGTACAAACTTTAGTGATAAGTTATATACCCAAAAAAACAATGATATAAGTTTATATAGACATGGGTCCACAAATCCTTAGTTTTCAAGCCCTTTTTACAAGCTATAATTAGATCGACAAAGTGCTTGGTGAGCATAAGTAGTAGCCGTACACACACTGCATGACTGTACGTCGAATTGCTCGCCACACGATGGTGATTATTATTTTCATTATTCCATCTATTTACCATTTTACAGGGTATTTACTTCTATTTACGTGAGACAAATTATGACCCTGAGGTACATAGTGCAGCAGCTATTTTTGAAATATATTTTGTTTTTAATACACATTACATTTATTATATAGATTTATTGTGAAGCATGACTATATATACTATATATTTTACATCAGCGTCTTTCGAATGATATATGATGATCCTAGAATGGCGGTTTTCTGAAGTTCCCAAATGTAGTGTTTGCCTGGAATGTTGGCCAAATATTTTCTGAGTAACTTGGAAACAGTTCCAGCTGCTCCTATAATTATTGGGATTACTTTTCCTTTTACTTTCCACATTCGCTGTATTTCAATGAAGAGACTATTGTTATTATAGACACATCATATGCAGAGCATAAGCTTTCAGTCACTATCCAACTACGCTACCTTCCCATCTGTGTATGATGGATGGCCAACAAAGGGTGAGGCCTGTCAGATGTGTGGATGAAGTCCATTGAAAGTAAACAGAAGCAATGCTATTCTGACTGCTGTGTGTAGAAGTTAGGTTATATTAGAGGGTGACTGTGACTAGTGCCAACTGCTCCACATTTAATGCTCTGTTTTGGTACAAAGCTTCAACAATAATGCCAGCACTGTGCAATAGGAAATTTTATGATGTTACCAGGTGCTTTGTTCATCAAATTGCAACATAAAAGAAGGTCCCTAACTTGAAAAACTAAGGATTTGCAGACCCATATTTACGTAGGGCAGTCAAAAAGTTCCCGGAATTGTGGTATAGCACTGTAATGGTAGGACATATGGCAACGCTTACCTAATCACCTTCAAAGTAGGACCCTTACGCGCACACACACTTGCTCCATCGATCCTGCCAATGTTGGAAGCACTGGCGGAAGGCTTCGTTTGGAATCTTCCGGAGTTTGGCCGTCACATTTGACACCTCGCTGGTTGTGCAGCAATTCTTCGCCGAGAAAAGCATTCCCGTCATCACCCAACCACCATACTCTCTGGATCTCGCTCCGAGTGACTTCTGGCTGTTCTGTACTCTGAAAATGGGCCTCAAGGGGACGCATTTCGCAACCATGGAGGACATAAAATCGAAGCAAGTGTGTGTGCGCAAGGGTCCTACTTTGAACGTGATTAGGTAAGCGTTGCCATGTGTCGTACCATTTCAGTGCTATACCACAATTCCAGGAACTTTTTGACTGCCCCTTGTATATGAACTTACATAGTTCTTTTTATGTGCATAAATTGCCACTTAATTTGTATGTCTAATATAGAATCACTCTGTATAATCATTCTAGTTAAATATAAAAGCTAAAATATTGCATGATAATTTAAGACAAGTAGTCGCTGTTGGATTTGGCATAAACCCTTTTCATGTTATAAGCTAACAGAACACGCATCTGCATTGCATCTTAGAAGAAATTTACTGACCAGTGTGACTACCGGCAAAAATGGCAGAAATCTTCATGTGTAAAACAGTTTTTCAAGGTTACAACTGTATGTGATTGGTGGCTTATGTATTCCAAGTTGTTCCTGGATAGGCATTAAAATGTGGTACGTGCTTCACAGGTTGAATTTGTCTTGAGCCTTATTGCTATTTCTCACGCTACGTGAATATGCTTACCTAAGATTTCGAAATGTATTGCCATGCAGAGACAAATATTGAAGTGTTCCGCTGGTCATCTTTAGAACATTGTATGGTATATATGTGAGGCCAATTTTGGACAATGCCATTCCTTGTAGTGCAGATTTAGAAGCCAATGCAAGTATTAGATTCAGGATCAGTGAACGTGGAATCATTGAATTTCCAATATCGATGGTACGTATTGTTGATTGAACTGGATCCAGTGTCCCTATAAACATTAAACGTGTTGGAATCAAGAAGAACTCCAAATCAATAAGACTAACATATTCACTGCTCTGTGTATGGAAAAACAGAAATTCTAGGAGGGAATCAGTTCATAGTGAAAGATCGTGAATATTGAGAATATGGATTTTCACACCAGAGTCATTCCACGTCAAATCAACACAAAAGTTGACGTGACCATTTTGGATTTCAGTGAGATTTTGTAAACTTATGGAGTCTGATGATTGAGTGTTAAGCATGCAGTTTTTCTGTCCTCTCTCAGTTAATTTCAAAGTTATTGTGTTTTGAAGTTTTGAGTTCTTAAATCTTCCCACATTCTGATTCACTAAAATACTTACGGCTCTGGTCCGAATTAAAACGAAGCTAATTTTTGTTCCAGTTAAAAACTCTTAAGCAGGGCTTTTACTTGATAAGACAATATTTTGGCCGTGACCTTTAACATTTTACCCTCATTTATGAAAAAAATTATAACCATGTATAATTAAGTTTTTGTGATTCTTTGAGTTCATTTTTGGAAAATCTTATGCTTGGACATCAGTGGATTGATGAGTTTTAATTTTTTATAATTACATTTTTTACACACGTTGTTGGTCACTTACATTAAAGATTGCAGTAAGCTACGTAGGTAATACTACATTAATAATAAAGACAGAAAGAAACCTTTCAGGCTTATTCATTAAAATATTAAAATTAATTTTTTGCTCATGTAATAAATATTACCTGTAAGAGTAGCTATTTAGAGTCTCAAAAGCCTGGTTTCTGTTTTATCAGTGGTGCAACAAGATTCCTTTCCACTGATAACTTATTCATGAACTGTTGTAGTTTCTAGATCCGCTTTCTTAGGCACTTTTGAAGCTGGAACCCACAAAATGTCTGACTGGATGCATATGTGCTTCAGTCAACACACACCTTTTTGGGCCATAATTTTGCAAACTTTAAGAATTTAGCAACATCTCAGGATTCTTTTCCTTAAAACCTAAGTAAGCTTGTTTAAGGTTGCACCAGTTCAGATTACACCTTTCCAGTCTTGTTACTGAAAAGACGTTTTGAATATGTAATTGCCTACATGTAGATTTTTGTCAACTGGAATTTCAACACACTAATGGAGGATTATCTCTTGATTTACTTGTTACTTAGGAATTCATTACTGTGTAAATAGAATACAGGTAACCCTCGATTTGCGCCGATTCAGAATAACGCCGATTTTGAAACCAGGAAGTCAAAAAGTGAAAAAAATATATTTTACTATTATTTATAACGTTTTACAATGTATCTCGTACTGATCCTTATACTAAATCGTAATTATTACATCGCTGTTTTTGAATAAAAATTATAAATACAGTCATCTCTGCAATTACGTATATTTCGTTAACGCGAATTTGCTCCAATGAGATCGATGAATCGATAAAAGTTGTTTGTGAAATGCAAACTTTTGCATATGCGAGTTTGCTCTTATGCAATTTCATTCCTGACGCTTTAAACTTTCAAAGGACTAATTTAATCTCTGTGGAGGTATCGGGTTTATTTTTACTACGCGATTTTCTATAGGTCGGCGTCTTACATGAATGCAACTATCGCATAACAGCAGAGATGACTGTACACATCAATCACATGAAAGAATTGCGGGGACCAACGAATTGCCGATTGTAAGTGTATAAAATATATTTTTTATATTCCCTTTATTTTATTTACGTTATTTCAGAGCTTTAAATGTAATCCCATTATATTACTCGTCAATGTTTGGGTGCTGAGAACGGGTGTCATTGACTTCCCATTGATTTACATTATAAAAGAGTTTCAATTTACGCCGGTTCGTCCAGGAACGCATCCCCGGCGTAAATCGAGGGTTGCCTATATATATATAAATTAGATGCAAGAGGGAAAAATATTTATGTAGCAGAACAAAGCATTTCATTTGCTGTGAAAAATTTTCTGGGTGAAAGCAACAGGAGCAAATTGTGGTACTTGTAAGAGATTCAGTACATTTTAAGTTTCTTCCCATGTGAAAACAGAAAAATCAGTACCTGTTTCAACAGACTTTATGTTGCATTTGCGCAGATTTAGATGCTGAAGTTGTGATCCTCTTAGCCATTCAAATGTATCATTATGTAGATACTCAAGAGGATTTCCGCTCAGATCCAGGGTTGTAAGTTTCGGCAGCACTGGTGTATCGCTCGGAGATTTTCCTAAAAGAAAACAGGACAGTGAAAATGAAGTGAATGTAAAATATATGTAACTTTTGAATACTTTGTTACAGCCAATGATGACGATGAAGATATACTAACAAACCAACTCCAAAGTCTAGGAACATTCTATAAAGTTGTTTAGGTAGATAAGAAAAGACTATGTTTTCGAAATCTTGCCATTATATCATGTCCAGTAAAAGTTCCATTCAGTCTGTACCTTCAAAGATATACTTACTCTTTGATGTTATTGTGGGTTGTAATGCCATGCAGACTTGTAGGTTAGATACCAATATTTTGGAGAAATGTTGGTATCTACCTACAAATCCACACAGCATCACAACCCAGACGAACAACACTAACGTCTTCACCACCAAGAAAACCTGAAATCTTACACTAACTCCTCAATCATGAATTTTCAATCATATTTTGACATTAACAAATATAAAAAATGAAACCTCTCTTTTGGTATGCAATATGAATTCCTGCTATGTCTATGTACGCATACTAAAATCACATGGATATGATTACAGTTCTGCATATCATGTTGTCTCCCCTTTCAGCATGAGTCTGTGTCTTTGAACTGTGTTTTCATTTTTGTGAGATGTATCACGAAACATCATTAGTATTGATTTATAATTTATTGATTACAACCATCCAAATTTCTCACATTTATATTATAAACCAGAGTAGACACAGATAGACGGAGAATGTTTGCAGTTCATATATTTTCATTAATGCGCTTTATCTTGATTCACTTACTGCTCATTGTGTGAGATATATTCTGTTTCTTATATTTGCCTTCATGGAGTAGAACTTTTTGAGAGCATTACAGTCAAGAAATTAGTTTCCTTTTAATATAAATGTTCTATTTATGCCAACTCTTATTTACATTTTATGTATCATCTCACTTCATATCTCTGGTTATTAGGCCTACTTTTAAATTAATGGGAAATGTATTTTTGTGTAATGAATGACTTAAGAAATGCACCTTATTTTAAAATAAAGAGTTGATGCACAGAAACATGCCAGAAATACATAATGCATGAAAAATACTTTTTTCTAGATCATTAACATGTAGATATGAGAACTTTTTATTAAATCAGAAAGAATTTACAAACAGGCAAAGTAAATAAGTTAATTCTATGGTACAGGACCTGCTTGAGCAAGTAACAGTCAAACAATTAAAATATTACCTGATTTTATTTAATCTGAATGTTCATCACTCTTATTGCAATCTGTTTGCCTGAAATTAATTTTCGTATTTTCTACAATGCCTGGGTTTTCCAAGTGATCTCTTCCCATCTGCCATTCTATCCAAAATGTTTTATGAATTTCTTGTTTATCCTGTGCATGCGATGTGTTCCACTCATCATCTTTTATTCAGTTGTGCTAAAAATACTAGGTGACAATTACAGTGACTGTAAAGCTTCTAATTACATATTTTTCTATATTCTCATATTACATCAGCTCCTCCTTGTTTATGGGTTTGCATGTTGTAGTTTTGCTTATTTGCAGAAAAGAATTGTAATATTTCTGCATCATGGCACAGATCCCTTGCTCTTTTGCAGTCACTCTTGTGACAGCACACAGACTAATGCACAACAGCCCACATCTGCCCCACCTGTCTCATTACCTATATAGATATTGTGCGACACTGAATGTACTTTGAACATTTTAAAATTTTTAGAACTGTTTGTTGCCTTTTGTGTTAATAACCCTAACAAATTTCAACCAGGAATGTCAACATCATCCCAATAAACACCAACACTAATATTTACATGTTTATTAATCATTAATTAGACATATTAAGTATAATATTTTGGTTTCCCTGACCCCGCTATTTTCATAGTCTGAAATTTGTGAATTGCAGTTTTGCAGTTTATGGGGATTTTCAAAAACATAACCCCCGTAAATGTCAAGGTTGTGCTGTTTGTCTATCTTGTTTCTAAATATTTTCCTCAGCACTCAGAGACATTTAGTGTTTGTTTGTTTCTAAAAATGAAGGTGCAGAAGATTCACACTTGTATACAGTGTAAGACTTGAGGTTCTCACAGTGGTGAGTATGAAGATTTCCGTCTTCTGGGTTGTTGCGCTGTGTAGTCTGGTCGATGTTAACCAACGTTTCAGAGGTCATACTGCCTCCGTCATCAGGGACTACACAGACTACACAGCGCAACAACCCAGAAGACAGAAATCTTCATACTCATCGCCCTGATGACGGAGGCAGTATGACCTCTGAAACGCTGGTAAACATCTACCATACTACACAACGCAACAACCCAGAAGACAGAAATCTTGTATACAGTATTTGGCAAATAATGTTACTTTTTTGATATTTGAATTATTATCTCTTGAAAAGAGGATGGAGAGAAAATAGATTCTGAACCGAAAGGTCCTGTGCATGCTTGAGAGTTTGTACTGTTGTTAAGTTCATCTTGAATAGTTCTAACAAATTATCATAAAGGGTACCTCGAGATTTCCAGCCAGTAAGTTGATTGTATGACAGATCAAGTGTTGTAAGGTTGACCAGCCCAGCAAAGATGAGCTCAGGCTGCCCTATTTTCCCAAAATTATTGTGTGTGAGCTTCAGTGTTTCTAGGTCTAGAACCCCTTCAAATGCCCTGTCTTCCAGGTGGAGTGCTTCTATATATTCAATTCTGATCTCCTTTGTTCTGTATCCTGAGAACTGATATGACTTGATTTGGTGCACATTTCTTGCATTCCGTACTGCATACAACCTCAATCTATCCACAGGGACTTCGCTACCTAAGTTTGGTAGATCGTCCATGTACTCCCCATTGCATGAGAATATGAAACCAGTGCCTAGAATAGAAAGTTTTACACAGATTATTAACTTGTATTATGAAAAAGAATGTTTAAAAATTGCAAAGAACTACAGTTGATGACTATCATATTCAAGTACATTTAGAATTAAGTCAAATCTACTTCTTAGTATTCTATACCATTTTCATGTAATATATTAGTGTGTTGTGCTGATATCCCAGTTTATTCTATGTATTTAAATTTTAGATGAGATTCTAGTGTTAAAACAGCCTCTCTTCTTATATTATTGTGTTGTGCTATGCTGAAATTAAAAATAAAGCAGCCCTGCTACGTGCCATGTAGGTCTTTTGTGGGGAGAGGAGGTATAGCTCCAACTCATTCTTGACCTTGGCACTAGATAGGGGTGAGTGGTCAGCTTCACGTCCCGGCTGTGTTTTACCCTCAGGAAAGGACCCCAATACCCATTTGATAGAAGGCTGGGTGGGCCCTAGAGCTGGTCTAGACACAAAAGCTAAAAAAAAATCCTCTGCCTCTGTCGGGGATCGAACCACAGTCTTCCAGCCTCTAGCTGGTCACTACACTGACTGTGATATACTGGCTCCATTGTGCTATGCTATGAGGAACAGATGTTTAAAGTAATGTTCAGTCTACAATGGTAATTCTGAGTGCATAGAACTGGTTGCTGAGCTGTAGAAATAAATTACAAGCAGTTTGATGCATTCGTTTGATTTGTATTGAGAGGTACTTGTTTTGAAACTTGAGTGAAGCATTAGATGATGTGAGACAGCGTGCACAGAGTACTTATAATGAAAGCATTCTAAGTCATTTCCTAGGAGACTTGGAGACAATGTCCAATTTTTCTTGACTTTTCCACAGACAGCCGTCCATTCAGTTTCTTGTAATTTACATTTTCATTCTCTCAAAAATGGTCAACCAGTCATGAAATCATTATCTATTGAGGGATAAGAGCATGAGGATACCTCCTTTGAAATGCTTCTTGCACCTATGAATATGATTTATGTGCTAAATAAAGTTTAATTATGCCTGGGAAAATATCATGTTGCTGGCACTGGATAGGATCTATGACATTACCATCAGTAACTGAGTCCTTGTGACACACAGGTGGTACCACCTGTTGGAAGCAAGGAAAGTTCCAACATGTCAGTTGGACACCATCATGCTAGTTTATAGGAATTAGAATTACCATGTACTTTTATACTTGGCTGAATCTTAGGCTATCCTTGAGTCTAAAGATTCCCATCATACTGCCATTCTTTTCTGCAGTATCTGACAAATGTAGGAAATGTGATCAGTAGTTGATTTATTATGTAAAAATTCACTTTTATTATCTCCAGTAATTCTTGAACCTTGAGAGAAGAATGTCAGATACATTTTGTGTGTAGCTGATAATTAATACAGTCAGATGAATTGTACAGGTAATACATTTTTTGCAATAATATTTTTCTTTTTTCTATTGCTTCATGTCTCATAGGCACATTTATTCTTTCTAGCACTTTGTTTTATTACTTAAATAACCAAGTGAGGAAGCAATACATCAGTATCATGCTAACACAAATTATTTGAACAACTGATATTTGTAACTTACTGTTTGTGAAAGTGCAGTTACAGACTTCATCCATGTCATCATAATCAAGATTTTCAGGACAGGATGCTTGAATGAGGAAGTAGTCATCACCATCAGTATCTGGAGTGTTGTCATTGTCATGTATTTTGAGACGTCCATTAGAATTTATCCACTTTGCATTCTCATCTGCATCCCCTATGGCACACTTTGCATTAGCACCATGTAACAGAAAATGTAGCAGGAATAGAAGCACGAACAATGGCAGCATTGACATAGCAGCACAGTCTGAAAAACATATATTTTTATAAAGAATTTTATTGTTTTTGCTCATGTTTATCATTTAATCAGGTTATATATAAAAGATTACTTGAGCAAGTTACTTTTGGATATAACTTGTCATATCTAAAAAAGAAAGAAAAAGAGGTACTGAAAATATCATGGTGTGGAGTCCTTGTTGAGAAGCTATCAGTCTTTTACCTAGTCAAGAAAAATATATTGTTTTTTATAGAACCAGAAGGTTAATTACTGTGTTCACAAGAACCACTTATTTGACTCTCATGAGCCAATAAACATTCTCACATTAGTAAATTACCTGAAGTTGCCCTAATAATATGTTCAGTAAGTATGAACAATATTTTTTCATCAAAATCCAGGTTGGGTGAGGGTGAACTGCACATCACTGCCGCAAAGGATTTCTAAAGGGCTATGGACAAGAAGATCTGTCATGCTGCTCTGTGATAAGACGGGCGAATACCTTTCAAAATGACAGAGAGAGTTGGTAAAGCATGCACCTATCTTGTCATTGGTAATGGTAGGGCAGCCCTTCTTGTCCAGTACTGAACGTGTTTCTCATTGCAGTTTTACATGACATTTCTTGTCCAGTACTGAACATGTTTCTCATTGCAGTTTTACATGACATCTCATGCTTTATACAACTGTATGACACTTAGACAGTGATTATTCATTTGTGAAAACAAGCTGACACGTGAAGCACTATTTAGTCTGCCACACAAAAACTGTTTTCTGCTCATGCCAGTATGGAGCCTGCATTGCTGCAGTTTTTCAAATAATTTTCAAATGGTCCTTATACTTTACCAGTCCTTTTTTTCTTTTCCCCTTATCTTCATTGTTTATATTTTTGTTGACACAGGCTGCACATTACAGTCCTCATTTCCACTCATCTTTGTTTTGTCTCTGACAGTTCAGACATTAACTAGTAACTTAAAGGTCCTTTATATTAACTGAAAAATAGCCTGGAAACAAGAATAGTATTTTAAGTATTGACATTTGTTATTTATTATTTTTGTAATCGACACAAAATTGTTTTGTGAACCAAACAATATATTTAAATTCATTTATAGAGCTGACAAATTCAGGATGTATATTATCTAAATCCCAATTATTTTAACAGTAGTTTTCATGATTTCTTTTTCAGTCGTCTGCACCAATTTACTTTAAGGTATGCCACTATAGCTCTTCCCATCACATAATTCACTCATTTTGACCTAATGCTCCACAATCTTGCAGTTGATAACACATAAAGAAATAATTAAAGAATCAAAGAAGATTGTGAAAATATGTAGTGCACGCTTATCAAGGTGCATTAGCTTAGTACTGTTGTCCCACCTATGCCTTGTCTTCCAAGTGGTCTCATCCCTTTGGATTTTTGGATCAAAATTAGTATGCATTTCTCATCTCTCCCATACATGCTAATAATTCACACACCTAATCTTCCTTAATATTTGATAACAGTGATAATATATTAAGAGGAATACAAATTATGAAGCTCCAATGTGCAGTTTTCTCCATCTCCCATTACTTCCTCCCACACGTGTCCACAGTAAAATATATTCTCTTATTTCCTCTCTCTTGTTGTATAATCTCTTCAGGTAACACACATACTGTACTACTAAGCAGGCAAATCAGAAACAATTTTGCATCAAAAATCTAGTTGTCCAGATGGAGGATAAAGGAATTTTCTCAGTACCTCCAAACAAATGATCAGAGAGAATGTCTCTTTGTATCTATCACATTCATTCAGAATCCTTCCTCTTTCATAATTTCAGCCATTTATTTTACAATCTTCTCAACCCGTTGTTAACAGTGATCCTCTCTTTCAGTATTATGTAACCTATTCTGTTGATAAAACATCATTCAATAAACAAGAAACAGTATCTACTTACTGTTCAGTCCTCTGTACTCAGGTTAAATTGGTGCTGAAGGTGGTGGTGTATTCAAATATATGAAACAATAATCTACTTTTACAATGTCACTGTCTTGGAGAACTTAAAAATTAAACTCTCTTACACATGCACTACACTCGCTATGTACGAAGAAACTATTCCTTGTAGAAATGCCAGTGATATGGTTGTGTTTTGCAAAATTTATTACTCTCTTTCCAATATTAACTTCAGCTTAAACTGTGACACTGAACTACAGATTAACATTTTCATGTTTGTTCCACTCAAGAGATGTGATCTAGAGAGTCTCATATCACTGATTATCTCCAGAATAATGCTGCCTTTGTGTCTATCTTTAATCTTATCTCCAGCCTAGTCAAGTAGCAAGATTACAGTTTGTTGTATCCTATCATCATTAGCTATCTACTTATTTAGAGATGCAAAACCTGTACTTAATTTTTCAAATTATGTACCCTAATTTTATTAGAACTATCAATATGAAATGTCCATTGATAGATCTACAACTTTTAAAGCAATATTTTGTAAGACTTTTCTAAGGCTCACAGATGAAATTATAATATTAAAATGGGTAATTATGGAATAGTAGTAAAGAAATACAGACATCACTTTTTATTCTGTGATTTATTGCAGTTATCCTGATTATGATTTGACACATTAGATGTATTGATTGAATATTATGTGACTGCAGTACTAAATTATAGAATAATTGGCCAGCAAGAATGTGTGCTTGTAATATTGTCATAAGTAAGGGATTTAATTACTCAAGTATAGTTAATTTTAAGAAAAACTTGGACAAAGAATGGTCACTTTGTTAGTTGTTAATATAGTTAAAAATGGTTAGTTGAGATGCAGTGATAGAGAGAATTTCAGTATGCTGTAAATTGTTAACTGGCAGTTTAGGGTATAGGAAAATAGCAATAAGTGAGTGTGCATATTGAGTATGAACCAAGTTGTAGTTACAGCTAGAAGAACAGCAACTTAAAGAAAATATTGGTTAATTAATTCAGTGATAAGTGAGCCAATCACGTTATTAGTATCATCCATTAAGATTGCAAATCCATGTTGACAAGACACATAGTCTCACTACCCAGTGTTGTGCTAATGGCTATATTACTTTTAGAATTATGAGTCATTGTTGCATTTACTCGTTGAGACCCTCGGAGCCTGAATGCTGTGACTTGAGCCACCCATCCATGACAGACCCACTGCATCCAATCATCTAAACTTTTCACATATGCCAAATGTGGTACGAAATTCTACTACTACTACTACTACTATGGCGTAACAGCCCAAAATCGAGCCCTAGCCTCCTCTATCTTCTTCCTCCAATCCTCTCTACCCAACGCTATCCTTCTCCAAGCTGCTGTTCCAAGGAGATTTCTGGAGTCAGTCGTCACTGCATCCAGCCATCTACCTTTAGGTCTTCCCACTGGCCTTCTCCCATGGTACAAAATTCTACTTTACATTTAAAGTCTTGCATGTCACTATTTTTCATCAGTTCAGGTTCCAGCAGAGCTGAGTCCGGTTAAGTTTCATGAAAAGTATGTACCACCTCCGCCTCCAGAGCCAGGACAGCGCAGACTTCCAGAAGAGATAGAGGCTGAGCTTAAAAAACAGGAACAGGAGCTTGAGAAACTTGCACTGATCAGTATTGAGTGAGTTTGATGAGCAAATTTATGATAGATTGGCACATACAGAATAACTAAAAACATGAGAAGAATGTAATTGATTCATTTAGGGGAATGACTGTTGTTCCATTAAAATACTGAATAATTGGTAAGGAATAATCCATTCATATATCTAAGTATAGTAAGTCATTTTGAGATGAAGCATTACTTAGAGTCAGAAAAATATAACTCTTGAAAAGTAGTGTTGATTTATAACACAAATTTGTTCCACACTGTTTTGTATTTCTGATCTTATAAAGAATAAGCTGGAGATGAGAGTGGTTACTGACAAATAATTTTTGGTTTTCTTTAGCATGTTCCATAAAAGATAATTGGATTTTGAGTATTAGCCATGATGCACTCAAAGGTGTGTGCAAGACAATGCTATTTCCTAAACAGTAGTCACAAATAATGGAAGAGAGCAAGAATGTTTGTTTTTTGCTTGACTTCGCAACAAATTAACAGCATAAACCAAATGCTGGAGTGTTCCATGCTGATAATCCCCATTAATTTTGTCTAAACTTTAACTTTGAGGGGAAAATTATATCATGTCCATGTATAAAAACAAAGAATAACAAATGTGAGCCTGCAAGGGGTCTAATTATGTATAGTTATTTCCAAAATTGCACAGTTGTTTCCCTTGCATCCTACTCTTAGTCCAACTTGTGGCCACGGTTAAATGGCACACAGCTGTGATTGTGACAAGCAGTCATTTAAATACAATTGACAGACATTTAAATTAGAATACAGGGTAGTGATGCAAGCGATTCCTCTGGTTAATGAAAATTTGTGCACTGGGTCATCAGCAGCTGATGAACATTCTGTGTGTTACAGGCAATTTATTGGTCATATGAATTCACCTTAGTGTCATTTGTTGGCCATGGATTATATTATCCTCATCAAAGAGATTTCCCTCATTAATTATGATGTCAGCACTCAGTTAAGCAAGCGTCTCACGCTGGTACTGGTATCATTCACAAATGTCAAAGATCATGCTTTTGTGGAATAAATAGTCTCATAATCACTCATGCTACTTATAGAACAGAATTCACAAATTGTACAATGTCCTGCCATGTTATGCTGTGCATAAATTTCCTAGCTTGTTAATATTGTGAATTGCCTGTCATAATTATTATCTAGCTGTAAGATGGAAGATAAGTTACTGTATTTGCCATACATGTACTTTTAACCCCAAATTAATAGAGTGGTTTTATTTGCAAAGTTTGAGGTTATATTCTAGCTAATTTGCATGTTGTCACAGGTTACCAGGAAATGTCTTATGGTTTGAGCCACCCATTGTTGCCAGCTGGGATAAGGACGCAGGCTTTTGGTCCACTGAGGATTTCCATGATCTTAAATTTAATGAAGAAAAACAGGTGTTCCTCTTGTAACAGCTTATTTCACTTATCTCATATAATAAACTTGAAATAAAACAGATTTCATAAATGAATAACTTTCTGTAATAATGCTTCTATAAAAAAAATACCTCCAGTTATGGGCCTTCCTGTTCTCTGCTCAGCTAGTCAAGGGTGTAGATACATCTATGGTGTGGGAACTGCCATTGTGTTACTGTCAGTGACAATGTGATCATGAGAATGATAGTAGAGGAAACTACAGCTTAACATGGTCTCTGGACCACAATTGGTGCCAATGTTCGTTACATTGTCAAGTTTTATATTAGGCACAAATGAAAGCTTTCATCTGAGAACAGAAAAGCTTACAAACTGATCTGAGTAGAGATCGAGCCCTCAAAAAAAATCACTTAGTGAGTATTCATTTTGTAAATTATCATAATGATTACACTGATTGAAAATATTATCAAAATATGTAGCCTCTGTTTAACACAGTGTAGTTGATTTGCCATTTTCCCAGTGTTAATTCTGTCATAAAGGATTTAACAGCAGCACATGTCCACCTACCTCTGTTAAGTATCCTTTTTTTATGTGTTTATATTTAATATGTTTATTCTGTCATAGCTAAGTCTTTCATCGTTTCCATTCTAATTTATATAGTGTTGTATAAAAAATATTGGTCATATTTAGTTTTAATATTCAGTTAAGATAAATATTGATAACTAATAAAGTAATAGAAGCTTTGAATATGAACAGTAAATTATTTGATTTTCTAAGGTGCTGACATTCCGAACAGGGCGCTTTGGTGCTCTTGGTTTTGCTGCATACCGTTATGCTAACCTGCCTTATCAGACCTGGGAATTGAAGCCATACCAGAAAGGTGAAGCAGTTTCTTTCAGCATTACAGCAGCTGTAATGATTGTGGAGTTCATCATAAAGGTAATTATCTAATTTAACCTTTTATTGAATAAAACTAATCTGTTCACCATTGCTCATTATGTATGAAGTTGTGTGTGTTTATTTCTTGTTTATTTTATGACACTGTCAGTAGCTCAGACTATATAGTTCTGAATTAGTCCAGGATTTTCCCGAAGGGACTGAGAAAAGCCATGACCCCAGTCAGTATAGGCAGTCTTCAGGTTGAGATTTGAATCTGTACCTTTCTGAATATATTATAGGAATGTTAATAAAGTTGACAGAATTTAAAATTGTGTGTAAATATAATTTTTAAATTCATTTTATTTTATTTATGTTATTTCAGAGCTTTAAATGTAATACCATTATATTATTCGTCAATGTTTGGGTGCTGGGAACGCATGTCATTGACTTCCCATTGATTTACATTATAAAATCGTTCCAATTGATGCCGATTACGCCGGTTTGTCCAGGAACACATCAGGGCTACCTGTATTCGCCATTTTGTAGGGTATTTACTTCTGTGTACCTGAAACTAACCTTGTCCTTGAGGTATATCGTGCAGCAACTATTTCTGAAGTACATTTTGTTTTTAATATGTTACGTGTATTATATAATTTGTATCTTATATGCGTCATGTTTGTGTTGATTAAATATATTTATTTTGTACAGTCTATACACAAACGTTTGAAGTTTATTGGTGTTGTAAAAATTATATAATATTAAAACATTAAATGTTATATAATTTTTACAACACCAATAAACTTCAAACGTTTGTGTATAGACTGTACAAAATAAATATAGTGTATTATATAGTTTTATTGTGAGGGATGACTATATATTTTACATCAGTGTCTTTTGAATGATATATGATGATCCTAAAATGGCAGTTTTCTGAAGTTATTATTATTATTAATCAATCGTTTGGCTGGCCCACAAACAACCAAATGCTTCGAGCTTTTTGCCATCATACCTCATCTGCTTGCAGACCAGGTGAAATTGTAGCCAGGCTCAAACCATGAGATGGGCATATACAGTGAGTTGGGATCATGTGCATGCACCTATTTTCCTTTCTCAAAAGAAGAAGCAGGTGAATGAGACCATTGTGCTGTCTGTGTGTGTGTGTGTTATTTTGAAATAGTGATCTGATTTTCATTAAATTTAGTACAACTGTTATGGCACTGGAGATCACCCTAGCCTTCCAAAAATCAGTAATAACAGCATGGGGCGCATGCACAGACTCATGATGTAGGAGTGAAACTAGTGCCACATCATATGTGGTCCTGAAAAGATGTATGGTAATAGTCCTTACAAAAAATGTGCCTTATTCATTAAGGTTTCTCTTGCAGAGTGTAACAGAGGAACATAATGGCCATGTGTACTTTTTCATTTGGCTTTCAGTGTGAGAGCATAAACTAATGGACCATTGAAGTTAGGGATATGAAATTTTCTTTGAAGATATATTGTGAACATTGCCATAGATTTTATATGAAATACTGTTTCTAAGTCAACATTTACCTACATGATAATGATGTGAAACTTTGAGCTTATGTCTGACAGATTTAAAATAAAAAGAGTCTGCACTCACGAATGTTCCTTCCAAAAATAAAACAATAATAACACTCTATAACATACTTTAAAATTATTTATTATTATTATTAGTGTTCTGTCTGACGACAGGTCCATATGAACAGGATCCTTCCATCCTTTTCTCGGACTGGGACCTGTTCATATACGTTCTTTGATCCTATTATCAAACATGCCCAAGCTGAGGAGGCTAACTGATAGGTTAAATTGCATTTTGTTGTTAGATTATAAAATTGAATTACCTAGATTTGTAGGATTATAAGCTTGTAGAGCAGAAAAGCAGTCTGTATGAATTCTGCCCAGAACTCCTTGTATTCTTAATTTCATTACCATTTTGGACAATATGTCACTTGTTCAGATAACATGAATTAACCACTTGTGTTTAAAATAATATTTATTTTTATATCAAGCAAGTGTAAATTCCTTGTGCTCACCTGTAAGTAGCATAGTTCATGACTTGGCATATTTCAACCCCTGGGCTAAAACTGTTTATAAAAGGCCAGTCAGTCAGTGACAGTCATGGGTTCAGTATCTGGCCTTTCACTGTACCCAAGGAACCAGCTCAGAGGGATATGAACATAAATTTGTTTGTGGTTTTAAATGATTGTTAAATCTCCTAATAATTTATTGCATCTACTTATTACTAGGGAGATAAGGTTTGTGTGAACCAGCTGCAGAATGGTGCCACTGAAGCACAGCAAGATATTGTTGGCAACTACTACAGTCCTTACCAGCTGAGGAAGGTAAATATATATCAAGTTTCACTAAACATTGAATTGTTTTATGTAAGTATTGTGATCATGAAAACTTGATCTTAGATTTTAATGTTCAACTATATTTTCGGTGCTAAGTTCTAAGTTGAAAAGAGTGATTCTTCAATTTCTTTTGTCTGTACACCCCACCAACTGGTATTTTGGGCTGTCTGTGTCCTTCACAAATACAGTGTGAATACAAGTCTCATAATTTAATTTTCAGAAGAATGAGATCCAGATCTTCTGGAAGTCTGTTTGGTTTCTTATAATATCTATCATTTAGATATGATCTTGACTGCCACGGTGGTCTAGCGGTTAGAACCCTGGCCTTGTAATCCTGGGGTCCCGGGTTTGATTCCCGGCGGTGCCTGTATTTATAACTTGTGTTGGGCAAGGCCGTGGTCTAGGCAACATGGCGTTTTCCTCTGGGGCTTCCCCGGTTTCTCAGTGGCATCCCAACAATTACTCCATACTCCATACACACAGAAGAAGGCATTGGCAAACCACTTCTGTATCACCTGCCTAAAAAACACATATGAACAGGTCCCAGTACGAGAAAAGGATGGAAGGATCCTGTTCATAATGTCGCCAACCTCCTGTAAGATGGTGTAATAAAGAAGAAGATATGATCTGAAATAATACTGGTAGGTGCATGTCAGAAAACATATTTCTCTCTTTTGACACATGGAACAGATTCTATAAGATGATGGAATAATAATTATTTCTGCTGGTGTGACTAGCTAATGTGCAATGGTGGTGTGGACCTGTTTCCACTCCATGATGCATACTGCTACATAGATGGAGCAACACCCAAGCACAGAGCTGCAGAGAATCACCTGTACCATTGCATGGCATTACTATCAACAAGCCACAGTTTCTCATGGAGTCGCTGGAACCTACTGGCTGGAAGACGTAACTTGGTACTACAGATGAGAGAGTTTCTTGAGAAAAAAAGACAGGTGAGAAATGAGCTGTGAATCGCTTGTAGAAGAAGTGCGTCGTAGACTAGATAATTTTGTGCTGGTAAAAACGTTTTACAATATCACAGGTACTTATCTTATATAAGAATTATTAAGAAATCTATTGTTGCGTTAGTTTGTTGCATCATACTATGTACAAGATGGATGACATTGAAGCTAAAAGACTCCATAAAGCAGAATATATGAGACAGTTCAGAAAACGTTAAAAAATAGAAGTATTAAATAATGAACTCCAGAGTGTATGGTCAATGGTGAAAAATTTTTAAATTGTAATCCTGTATATTTGTAACCACACACCTATTGATGATTGTAAGAGATTTATTTTGAGTCATTTGAGAAATTATACAAAGATGTTTTCAGTTATCATAATGTCGCCAACCTCCTGTAAGATGGTGTAATAAAGAAGAAGATATGATCTGAAATAATACTGGTAGGTGCATGTCAGAAAACATATTTCTCTCTTTTGACACATGGAACAGATTCTATAAGATGATGGAATAATAATTATTTCTGCTGGTGTGACTAGCTAATGTGCAATGGTGGTGTGGACCTGTTTCCACTCCATGATGCATACTGCTACATAGATGGAGCAACACCCAAGCACAGAGCTGCAGAGAATCACCTGTACCATTGCATGGCATTACTATCAACAAGCCACAGTTTCTCATGGAGTCGCTGGAACCTACTGGCTGGAAGACGTAACTTGGTACTACAGATGAGAGAGTTTCTTGAGAAAAAAAGACAGGTGAGAAATGAGCTGTGAATCGCTTGTAGAAGAAGTGCGTCGTAGACTAGATAATTTTGTGCTGGTAAAAACGTTTTACAATATCACAGGTACTTATCTTATATAAGAATTATTAAGAAATCTATTGTTGCGTTAGTTTGTTGCATCATACTATGTACAAGATGGATGACATTGAAGCTAAAAGACTCCATAAAGCAGAATATATGAGACAGTTCAGAAAACGTTAAAAAATAGAAGTATTAAATAATGAACTCCAGAGTGTATGGTCAATGGTGAAAAATTTTTAAATTGTAATCCTGTATATTTGTAACCACACACCTATTGATGATTGTAAGAGATTTATTTTGAGTCATTTGAGAAATTATACAAAGATGTTTTCAGTTATGGCCACAGAAAATCCTAATACAATGCTGATAATATTGACAGGAGATTTTAATATTGAATTAAAGAAGGAGGAAAATCAAAGCTTTGTCACATTTATGGAGGAAACGTTTGGCTTAATATTGATGTCAAATCCTCAATGTAGTACTACTAGATCAAAATCTTGTATAGATATGGTGTTAGCACGAAATGTTGATACTCTAAAATGTACAAATTTTATAACATATTTCAGCTACCACAGGCCCATCTTAATTCAGGTTAAATAAGCAATGTCTTAATCAAAATTTACTCAACTGTAAAGCATGTATAAAGGAAATATTTAGAATAAAGCCACTATATAAACTCCTTACCGTATAGACGTATTTACGTCAAATTCTCTGGAACCGTTGTTCCACTGTAACTTATTATTCTGCCATTTAGCTGATCCCATCATTTTACTGTTACTTATTGCTGAAGGTATTTCAAATCAAATTGTTGAATAGAATATTTATACCCAATAAAGGACTGCTGCCCATTTGCCAAGAATTCAGGTGTTCTGTTTTTCCACAAATAAATAGGAAATTGAAAATCATAGAAAATTAAGTTGAATTAACTTGCATACAGAACTTGACTGGAATACATCAGTTTCTAGCCACAGATTCATCGTGGCTGGACTTCCACATGGGTCCATACTACCAAGGTCAAAGCTTTTCTGTTGAGTAATGGACAGTGCATACATTTCCATGCCAGAAATAACTGGGTAGGGAATCCACATGTGTATAATCTCTGCTTACCATTGTCGCTTTGGTTATGTTAGTTACCTATGTTATCTGGGAAATTCCCATCCAGCTGTGCAACCTTGTGGGAGAATAGCCTGTGATGATATCATTAGGTGTCAGATACCCTGACAACACAAAGGTTATCGACCCAAGAGAATTGATATCTTTGGTGCCATATGCAAAGGTCTAAGGCAAGACTCTGCCAAATGCACCAAAATTGTTACACAATGCATAGTTTCCTAACTTGTTATATATGTGCTGGATTTCTGACCTTAGTTCATCTGGAAATATCTTAAAAATATGGGCTGCAGAGACATATTCAGGCACATTTTAATTATTATAGCTGAATAATCAAGATTTTGTATTGCAGCAAGACTACTCACTTCTGCTTGTGACTCCCCAGAAGGCCTGCATTGTGGAGTGCACAGAAATGAGCCAGTCCTTCAGTGAAGAATGTGTGCAGAGTATGAGGGTAAGATAACAGCATCATTCTCTTGACTTGTGGCGCAGTTACTAGACCACAATACATTCCATTGTGTGTAGATAAGAGAATGTCTTGTCATGATTTGGAGTAGGCTGCATAAGTTATATCAGTTCTACGCGTGCATGTATGAGAAAGATAGGACTTGAGTTAGAATCAGAGGCCATACGCAACTCTGACTGTAGTTCTTGTGAGTCTGTAACTTTTAATCACTTAACTAACCACTTTGTAGGGTTTGAGGTTTTCACGGCAGTGAGTCTGAAGGTGGCTGTCTTGTGGGTTGTTGCACTGTGTAGTCTGGTAGACATTTACCATTACTCATCACCCTGATGATGGAGGCAGCAAGGACCTCTGAAACATCGGTAAACTTCTACGAGACTACACGGCGCAACAACTCAGAAGACAGCCATCTTCTAACTAACCACTTTTTTGCAAAATTATCTACTCAGGAGAAACATATTTTGCCATACTGATTATGAAAAGAAACAGAAACGTGTCTTGAAATTAATGTATGTGCACACGTGTGTGTACTCGTACAAAGACTGCTAAGTCCTGTATATTGAAGGTGTATGGAGAATGGAGGTAAAACTCCATGCATTCTAAATATCAGCTCTTGGTGGCAGTAATTGATGAGATTCATGCCGCAGCCATGGTTAAAGAGTCCCTGGTACCATCTGGATTGAAGGCTAGCCAACTCCCAGAGGTTTGCTAGATATGGTGGCAAAGAGATAAATTCATTCCTTTGCTGTGGATCCACCACCCAATCACTTGGGTGTTTGAACATAAATTAATTATGTTCTTGTGGAATTTGAGGTTCTGTGTTCTTATGTTTTGTTAACTCTCTGTCACTGCAAAAATATGGCAGTAAGGTTTCTGTTCCAAAGGAATGGTGTTGCATGAAATGATTTCCTAAAGATTCATTCAGCAACACCACTGCTAAGGTAGATGGATGGATAGACGGACACTCAGATGTGACATCAAAAATTGATGTTTCATTTTTCACATTACAGTGAGATTGTCTAAATATTTATTAAACCAGTAGAGAAATGATTATATAACATTACTTGTTATTTGTTGCAGTTCTATTCAGATTTGTATCATCTTGCACTAGACCAAGGTTCATTTTCTGCCATAGGGAAGATCAAGAATGTGCATTTCACTTTAGTTGAAACTGTGTTTGAAATGTTGGCAATGACAAGAGTGCTAAGTTATTCCTAAAAAAACTAAATTCGATTTTTGTTTGTAGTTATTTTATAAAGAAATTCAAATACATTTATTTGTCCCTTCAGCTTTTGTAAAACTACATGCTTTATGTACGTCCACAAGTGTAATAAACATTGGGAAGTGAATATCTAAAACCTGTCTTGCTTCAAACAATTATTTCATATGCATGAGTGCATTATTTGTTATTAATATGCAAAACCTAGCTGATTGCCCACAATATTACTGCAGGGAAATTTGAGATATGTTAAAATTTTCTTATCAATCTTTCTTGCTCCAAAGCTTATCACAGGCCTGCTGCATGATGAGCAGTTTGGGTTTCTACCCAGGCACAGACTGATGTTACAGCTGACCTGCCTTGTTGATAGAGTCAACAGCAATTTGATGAAGGGGTTAACCATTGGAATTTTCCTGAATGTGGTTAAAGCCATTGACACCATATGGGTCAAAAGTCTCCTGTTCAAGCTTATTATCCTAAATTTCCCATCTTACCTGGTGGAAACCTTATCCTCATATCTTCAAGTCAGACACATCTGTCACAATAAGCAGGCTGGTGCAGCTCAGGGTATACA
Organism: Zootermopsis nevadensis; assembly: GCF_000696155.1. The sequence goes on from NW_019059915.1 coordinate 616,835, forward strand.
TGCCTCCCCTGTAATGTTCAGTCTGTATGTAAATGACATCCTGCAGACAACTTTCCATCAGCTACCTGGAGACTTAGTATACTTGAGCACTAGCTACATGATTGGAGGATTGGCATTGGCATCTCAAAGAGGGCCGCTGTGCTGTTTGTTAGGACTGTGAGACATCCAAAAGCCCAGGCCAGTTGAGTTCTTTGGAGAGTCAACACAGTGGGTTGAAACAGTATCTTTGGGTGACCCTTGATACACAGCTCCTGAGTGACGCACATCAACCAGGTTGTAAAAAAGGCAGCTGAAGTATAGGATGTGATTCACCCCCTTCTTAAGAGGAGAAGCAGCCTGTTCATCAGAAGTTGTATGCTGCTTTGCAAGCTGCTCATCCATCCTATGATGGATTACGAATGTCCCAGAATTTTGGGATTCCACTCTTCACTTACCACTCACAGAGTTTCGAATCAAAGTTACTTGATGTAGGAACCCTTAGTTCGGCAACTTGAAGGCACTTGTGTTAACCAAGGGCTGCATGAATGCACCCTCAGTTAAACAAGGACTGATGCTCAACAGGCCAGTGAAGGAAACCCCTAAAAAGACGTCCAAGTTAATGCAATATGTAGTGACTAATACTAATGGGCTCCATGACAGGCATTCTGTGCGTTTCCTCAGTTGTAGGGCAAATGCCAGTGTATATAATTTAACAGGGCACGGACTGCTCCCCCCCCCCTGAAAGTTTGAGAAGTCGGCTCCCATGAATAAAAGATGTTTTCTGTTTTTCTAGAATTTTTTGGTCTTGAGATCACGTTTCATGCCGTTTCGAATTCCGGTTCTGGCAGATGTTTTTCGTGGTTTTCCTCAGTTCCTCCACGGAAACGCTGGAATAGTACCTTTACATACGCCACGTAACCCTTCTTCCAGTGCCTTTATAATTCATCAATCACAATATTACCAACCCAAGCTACATGAATCACTTTAGTTAAAAAAAAGCATTATTAAGTTATTCAAACACACATTCCATTTCGCCATTATCTAATTTGGCGACATCTGGCGTGAGTTTTACATACCATAACTACGGTATCCGCCATGACAGCTGATTTGTAGCTGATGTATGTCTGTTGATGTTAAGAGACATGACATTTTGTGATATAATTGACAAATGGCAGATACGTTTTTTGGATTCAATGCTTCATTAACAGTTAGTACAACATTTGGTTTATTTTAAATATTATTTTTATGTTGTGCTGTTGCTGTCACTTTTTTAATTGAAACCGAAGATGCATGTAAATGCGAACAATGGTTTTGTTTGAAGTTTTCTTTTTTCCACCGTTTATGAGAAATCTCGTACAGTTATAAATAATTGTATTTGAAAATTACGACCTTTTTGTATATTAATGGACAATCACGCTTCGTACCTTAGAATTAGAATAGAATATATTACATGCCATAGGTTCTTTATAGACCTGAGACAAACACGTAGAACATGTCAGCACAAATACATGTTCTAATACTTGTATAAATTACATGTTTCTAATACATATAAATTACGTAGTTATGACAGCAGTTTACAGTCAACTACAGTATTACCTCGAAATAATTACATAAAGCATAACCATTATTGGTTACATGTATTTATAATAGCTGTGAATTTTTGGTTGAGATAAAATTCTTCTGTGAAGTAGGAGTTAGTGCTGGCTTAAACTAATTTATATCATGATTGATACTTTAGTTGTAGTTAATTGAACACTTTACAAAATATATAAAAGTTTAACTTAACCTTCAATAATTTTATGATTACTATATCACTTTGGGATATAGAGGGGGAAGTTATTTTGTGCCCATAGAGTAGTCAGAAGCCCATGTACTATTATAATCAGAATTCTGCTCTACAACATTTCAGAAATTTGTTTTTGGTAGCTAACATTTCACATTTTTTGAAGGAATTAATTGCTTCTTTTATTGCTATTATTTTATAACAGCATTTTAACCCCATAAAATCTAGTAGTTGGTGTAGTTCTCTGTGCTGTATAAGGTTATATGTTGAATATGCTAGAGTCCTGATTATCTGACCTCAAGAGGACTGAAGGTTGGTAAAATAATTAAAAATGTTGGTTAGTGCAGAAGAATAATGACAAAGATGATGGTAAATATGAGCTCAATGTATAACTCAGTTTACTATGTTATTAGATTGTAAATTAAATACAGCATGGCACAAAATGGAAAAAAATCTCACAAACAAAAGTAGTGTTTAACATAATGTAAATTTGTAAATGAAATAGTTTTCCTTTTTTAAGATATTAGTAATTGGTATTTATTTCTGAGCCTCCTTCCTTTTCTTCGCGGCAGGGTCATGCCAGCACCTGAACAGTAATATTTCTGGAGTGGTTGTGTCCCCTTGTTGTTCAATGTAAGCATATGTGGTCTTAATACAATTAAATCTCTCACTATGACACATTCTGCCAGCTTTCTCTGGTCCTTCATTATCATCACCATTATTATTTACAAGATCTGCAGTCTTTATGAGTCAGTTGTTGTTCTTTGTCTTCGCCTAATTATTGTGTGAACTGCAAAAATAAAGCTTCACTCACTTTCTGCTACATGCTGAGTTAACTGTTTATAAAATGGAGCATTCTGTCATGGCGTGTCAGATACCTGCAGGTTGGATAATTGGGACTGTGCTGTACATGATGATAACAGCTGGATGGAGATTGTCAGTTAAATGTCTTGGTTTATGAATCAATTTCATATTTTGGGTCTGCGTTTTTCTTTATTTTGTACTTGGCAAATAAAAGTTTTGCATATCCACTGTAGCTAGTTCAGGCATTTGAACTGTTGCAGTTCCATGTGTAAATCTTTGGGCCTTTTGAGCCTTCTAAAACTACTAGTGTGTTAGTGACATACATGTGGGTAGTGTGGTGTTGCAGTTGCCAACTCAAGCCTTCCTCCATATTTATAATCCTTTGAGAGAGGTTTTTCCAGTGAAAACCATTTTTAGGTTACAGGATTTGTAACACAGTCTTTGGGAAATGGTAAAAGGAGTTTATCTTACATCAGCTAAAAGCGCTCATAGTTCTTTCTTTATGTGTCAAGTAACAGGTCTCAATGATTTGCCAAGGATACTAGATTTGAAAACAAATGTCACTCGTAATACAGACAGTTATTTGTGTTAAAAATGTCTTCTGGGTTGTAGTGCCATGTAGTCTGGTAGAAGTTTGCCAGAATTTCACAGCTCCTAGCTGTTTCCATCATTTATAGTGCCATATAGCCTGGTAGAAGAAACGTTGGTAAACTTCTACCAGACTACATGGTGCTATAACCCAGAAGACTGTCACATTCTTACTTAATGCCATGAGAATCTCACTTATTTGTTTTAACCCATTAGAATCGGAGAATTTGAGTAAAGTAGAAGACACTGAGGAGAGAGGAAATGTGACTACAAATTAAAAAATGTAGTTAGTCTGAAATATTGTATTTTTTTCAATTTTAACAACATTTTGTTAAAATGTAAGTCGTAAAATATTTGTAGAATATGAGAATTTGATTTACATTATCTGACTGGTACATTTTGGTGTGGTTGTCCGTAAATCATTCAAAGTCAAGGTCACTATCCCCATTAGCACATAAACATCCATAGCACCATGAGTTCCATCCAGTATTATTTATTTGGCATACCAAAATGAGGATTATCATTTGAACACATTGATTTTATTATTTGTTCTGCTTACTGGTTTGTCTTGGTTACTACAGAGTGAACCTTTCAAATTAAATATTAACAAGTCATTCAAAATAGAATAGAATGTAATTTATTTATATTCTGTAGATCCTTTATAGGCCTAAGCCAAGGATGTAGAACATTTCATAGCACAAATACAATACATGTTTCTAATACAAATATAATTACATAGTTATGACAGTAATTTACAGTCAGTTACAGTATTAACAGAAATAATTACAGAAGAAAGCATAACCATTTTTTTTATATCTTAATTGCGTCATGTTTGTGTTTATTAATACAATAATTTATTTACCGTCTATACACAAACTTAAAAATGTTGTTAAAATTACTTAAAATTACAACATTTTTTCATTAAATACTAGATCTTGTTACATTTTATATTGACGACATGTTTCGATGTGTATTACACCATCATCAGGTCTATCAATTTTAAAAACTGTTTTAAAAACTGTTGCACATCTTGCTTTGCTTATATTGATTTGTTTGATTTTTAAGTCTCTTCCTTTAAATGTTGTGCTTGGATGTTTTATATCTGTAAAATTAATTTTCAAATCATGATTTTGGATATTGACATAGGAAATATAATAATTCACAAATTTAAAGAGTTATTACCGTAATATAACGTAATACAATATAAAAGAATCATAATAAATAGTAGTAAAAGGTAGTAAAACATACCGGGTTGTAGGTAACCACTCTTGCTTACAGTTATTTATAATACTTGAGAGTTTTTTGTTGAGGTAAATTCTTTTATGGAGTAGGAGTGAGACAAGATACTCTTTTTGTGCTTGCTTAAACTTCTTTGTTTTGTGATTGAGACTTTTTGTTATTGGGGAAGGTTATTGAATAGCTTAATTTCTTTTTGATATTTACTGATATTAGTATTTGGCACATGAAAGTTGTATCTGTATTTTGTACTTATATTGTGGATATCTGAGTTTCTTTTAAATTTTTCGATATTGTCCACTACATATGATGATGAGGTCAAGAATTTGCTGGCTGGTGGAAGAATATTAAATTTCTTAAACAATTCCTTACATGAGGGCCACCTTTTAGTATCTGACATTATTCTGATGATTTTCTTTTGAATGTAAAATACTTTTTTGTCGCTGTTTAATTTCCCCCCCCCCCCCCAAATAATTTCAAGTGACATAATGAAATGGCATTAAGCAAAGTAGACTAATTTTAATGAAAACTAGCAATGGCTGGGGGTTCGTCGTGCTGACCACATGTAACCCTATATCTGGTTTGATGATCGTTCACCTCTGCTTAGGCATGTGAACGTGAGGCCAGCAGTTAGCTAGTCCGCTTTGGCTCTCTGGAGCTGTTACGCCACGGATTTAATTTTAATTTAATTTAGTATTATCTGCGAAATGTATGGGTTTAGACTGAGAGTTAATGTCTGGTGGTAAATCATTGATATATGTGAGAAATAGCAGAGGACCAAGTATTGAACCTAGAGGAAGTCTATATTTTATAATGCCCTGATTTGAATAGGTGCAATTATTTGAATTTTGTGATTATTCATAATGATTTCTGTACATTTCCTGTGGTAGCTACTCATCGTGATTCTATTGTCGCTTAAAGTTGCAGTGGTATTTTTCTGTTTGTAGGGTTCTTTCGAGGATGAACTTCATGACGAACCAGGCCAAGGCTTGGATGAGGAAGAAGAAGAATATGATGCACTGAATGATGAAACATTTGGCACTGATGCTGTTGGTAGGTTGTGAGATTTTACTTCATTGTTGTACATTCACACAGTATAGAGAAAGTAGTGTGATTGTGAAATGTATCCATTTTAACTGTATTATGATGTTTTTATTTGATGATCCTTTATTACATAGGGTCATTTCTGTGGTGTTCAGCATTTTGTGCATTACATATTTCCCTCAGCTCCCCTGAAACAAACTGCAGATAGGAATTTTGCTGTGAAATGTTTGGTGTCTAAAAGAAATGAAGAACAGAACCTTGGGCATCTTGATACATTCTTTCCAGGATGTAAATTCTTATCTTGGCACTGTGCTGCCACTGATTTTTAGATGCAGATGATAACACAGTAATGTGGGTTTGGTGAATTCTGGGTGATTGATCACTTTATCTTTATATGTATGAACTATTAAAATGTGTGACTTACAATTCAATCATGGAAATTACAGATTTTTCCAGTGACAACAATGGCAGCCTTTCTGTTCAAAATACATTGTTAATTATCAGAAAAGTATGAAATTTTCAGGCATATCAAGAGATTTTAAATCAGTCACTGCCAATCCACAGCTGCAATACAGAGGTCCACTTTCTGGTGTGTTATTTTCAACATCTTCCAAACACCTTGTGAACAATGCTCTATATAAATACAGTGAACACTGTCACAAAATCAAAGCATATTGACTTTTATTTTTATTTTATTTAAAAATAACTATTCAAAGATATATTTCTTATAGCATGAAATTGCTGTGAAAACACTTGTATGTTATAATTACTGATTAATTCCAGTCTTTTTCAGTTTATAACCTTGCTGCTTGTAATTTTTGGACCGAGTGCCTAAATCTGTAAAGTGTTCTGGGGCCTGCTTAAGAAGAGTCAGACCTGTAGTCAAAACTGCAGATGTAACTTTTTTATTAAATATCTGTGGTTAGATGTTTCCATTGTGACACCTGGTTTCACGTGTTTTCCTAGATTCTACATTGCATTCCTTACAATAGTCTCATTTTATTAAGAAAGAAAACAGGTGAAGCAGCATGTAGGAGAAGTGTCACTAAAACATCAGTATTTCCTTATTGTACCCATAACATTCCTAATTTGCAAAAGTGATTTACCTGCAAGGATGATTGATGATTTTTCAGCTAGGCATGAAAAATATAAAATCCCAGCTATGAGAGAAATCAGTCTCATTTGTTGAAAATGTTAATTTGTCATCACTGTTTCTACGACAGAAGGTGACTGGGAGGAGGACCACGAGAAGCTTGCAGAGATAGCCGAACAATCTCGCGTTCATCGCAATAGTTACAATGACAGCCATGAGTCAGATGATCATGCTGATTTGGATCTGGAGGCCAGCATTTCTCAGCTTGTGTTGGAAGACTCTGATGATCCTGTCTTAGAGAATGGAAAGGCTTCAAAACCCCAACCTCTAGTATGAAATATATTGTATTTTATGAAACTTTCTGTTGTTCAAGAAAATATTGTCATCAGTTGTTGGCGTTAGCCAGTATTCACTTATGAACATTGAATCCTTACAGTAATTTATACTTGTGTAGATAAATAAGTTTTATTTACCCTATAACTTTTGTACTGTGTTAATATATTTGATTTCTTTGTTTTAATTTAATTGTTGCTAGGATTTCTGAGAACAAAAATGTTGGTATTATGTGACTTCATGTCATTTGTTGAAGTATTTGTTAAATAAAATGAAACATTTGTGAACATGTACATTTTCCACAGTTACATATATAGGGTGAGTCAGAAGTATGTTTGCAAACTTCGTGTGCGTGTTCCAGGTTCAAAAATAAGATGATATGTTAGATTTTAGGTTTTCACAGCAGTGAGTGTGAAGATTTCTGTCTTCTGGGTTGTTGTGCTGTGTAGTCCAAAAATAATTTTCAACGTATACCTTTATTGCCAATTGTAAGGACAGGGGTGTTTCTTTATAACAGATGCTCAAAGGTTGTTCCTCCATTCTCCACACATGCACGAGCATGACGTACACAAGACTGACAGATTGGTTCATACACACCAGGGTTTCCTCGAATCATCTGGCATGCATTCTGCACATGTTCCCATAGGTCGTCTTCATTGTTTATGGGTGTTGCATGAAAGACGGACTTCAAGTGACCCCACAGATAAAAGTCCAATGGAGTCAGGTCCGGTGACCTCGGTGGCCATGCTACTGGGCCTCCACGCCCAATCCATCGCTGAGGGTACTGTTCATTGAGATGATATCTGACGCGATGGGAGAAGTGTGTTGGGGCTCTGTCGTGCATAAACCACAGTTGTCTTCTTGTATTCAGTGGTACATCTTCAAGGAAACGTGGAATGTGTCTTCTTAAGAATCACCGATTGAAGGTCCTCTAAGACACGATGGAAGCTTGTGTGGACCAATAAGCATGTTGCCAACAATTCCTGCCCAAACGTTAATTAAAAATCTTTACTGGAAGCTGGATTCACTTTGATATAAAGTCAATTCATTGAAACTTATTTATGGGTATTATTTCGAAAATGAAACATTTGCGACCTCATGTTCATAGGACCATTTTTCCTTATTTTTGATCCTGGAACAAGCACACGAAGTTTGTAAACATACTTCTGACTCATCCTGTATAGTATATTGCCTTGTATCACTAGGAAGCAGTTGCATGCAACATTTTACAGTGGCAAATATTTTGAGAGGATCTTATAGATGCTGGGACTTTTACAATTGTCTTAATCATTGTTCTAATTGAGGTTGGCACTACAAGGGTTGTATAAAATCTGTGTTTCAGTCTTCACGACATTTCCCTTCCAAAAGCACTAATGCTGATTTGATTGAATCTCCAAGTTACAGCAGTTCAGCTCCGTCTGGCTTCTCAGTGTGGGGAGTTGGCAAATCTGACATCCAACACCATAAGTCCAGTACACAACCTGTGTTATCAAATGTGAAGGTCAGTGTGGTTTTATGAGGTAATTAGTTATACAAAAGTTGATTGTAACTAGATTTAGCATGCATGCTGTAGGTGAGAAATCCATAAAAAAATCTTGGTTTTTGGTTTGTGCCACTCCGTAGTCTTATAGGTGGTTACCAGTGTTTTGGATGAATTTACTGTTGATGAGAGGAAAGAATAGACATCAGTTGTTGGATGAACCTGGACTACCAGAAAGCTCAAATCTCATGTACAGTCATTTTGTGAATAGCAGTCCATTAGTAAGATTGGAGGTTCTTATGGCCCTGAGTATGAATATGGCTGTCTTCTAGAAAACAGCCGTTGTAAGTGGCCCATTATATTGAAATGATGAATTTGACAAAATATTTACATTATTGTTGTCTGTGGTAAATTATGTTTCAGGTTCCTCTTGGTTTGATGAATGTTAAATGATTTATTCTTGCATACCAATTTTTTTGTCCACTCATACTTATTATTAATGTTGTTACTGTATTTAATCTTGGGCTTTGAAGCCAAATATTACATTTCTTTAGAATCTATTAATATGTTAATGATGCATTTTGAATTTCACATAAATTGGTCATTCTGTGTTTCTGTTCTGGAAGAAATATCAATACATGATATATAGGATCATCAGTATGATGTTTCATGAGAGTGAGATGATGGCTGTCAGCCATCTTCAACTGTCATGAAAACCTCAAATCTTTCATGAGAGTGTTTTGAACTAGAATGTGAAAGATGGGCTATGGCAGAATGCCTATTTCTGTAATTCAAAGATTTCCAGCAGATTGTGTTACTGTTCACCAGAATGTTTGCACAGTTGAGGAGTTGGAGAGAGATCTAATCTCGCAGCAAAATGCAGTTTCCAGTGCACCTCCGGCTGGTCTCAGTAAACCTTCATCTGCATTGCGACTGGAGGATGTTGAGCGGGATCTTAAGACGTCCAATGCAGATGTGGGCACATCTTCCACTTTTCCTGTTGTCACTTTTGGTTTGGGTCGAGGGCATCCTCAACCTTTTGCACATCAGGTGAGAGACCAGTTATTAGAGATTTAAAAACTTTTTAATTGCCTTGTGTCAGTTAAATAATACAATCATCATTATCAACATCAAGGTAGACCTAAAAGGCCTGTTCCGTTTACATAGAAATACTTAAAAATGTTAAAATGTATCTTCCCATTGTCTTCTCGGGCATCTAATGCCTCTGTGGACAATGGCATGACATTCTGTTTTACAAGCTTGAGTTATTTCACAATTATTAAATATGTGTAGTTCTTCACATATGGTGGTATTTCTTATTTCGTCTTAAAGGGTATACCCAGTGACTCGTCTTTAAAAATGTTGTTTCTGTAGTTCCACTTTTTCTTCTGTCTATTTTGTTTAATGCCCAGTTTTTTGCAGCCATACAGAAGAACTGGTACTGCCATTACTTTGTAGATTTTGAGCTGAGTATCTTCTCTGGTTTTGTTTATGAAAGTTTGTTTTATTATGCTGCACATCTACTGATATTTACGTAATTTATTTTGTAAATCATCACAATTGTACGATAAGTCAGAGCATAAATAATTTAAAATTTTTATCTTGATCTGTGATGTTATTGTTTATCTTTATTTTGGATTTTGCAGGATATTTTCCTTTAAAGGCCATAACTTTGGATTTGTTTACTGATATTTCCATGTTGTAGTTTAATATTATGTTATGTAGCAGCTGAGTGGCCATCTTCAGCTCCTTTTTTGATTGTGCCAATATCACTTAATAATCTGCAAACAATAGCATATTTAAAATCATCTTCCCCTGTCTAAAATTAGTTTTAATTTTACCTTTTCATTCATAATTGGCTGGGTCTATGCAAATGTTAAAAAATTGGGCAACGTGGGGCAGAACTGTCTCACACCCTGATTAATAACTTCTAAATGTTTTTGCAAGAATTTGTAGAATTCTATGCTTTTATTCTTCTTTTCTTCCACCGGGGCATATATATGTCTATAAATATTAGGTGGCCTCTTGCAGTTTTTATCCGCAGGCTAATTATTCTATAACTAATAAAGTCGTAGCTGTGTATTCTATTTCTATTTTTTTTTAAATGGCTACTCCAGCTGCATCACATTTCCCATGGGGTACTCCACTATAAAATTGTATAAAATGTTGTAGTTCTTTGCTTCCTCTAAGTTTCTTTTTTGTCTCGGTAATTATCGCCAAATCAGATTTAATTTCCCTAAGTTCTTCTGGTTCCATTTCTTTTTGGCATAGAACTCTCATGATCTAAGTTGCAATATGTAATTGTTTAAAAGTTCCAGGTTTTTTATCCTTCTGTTCTAAAGGGTCGACAGTAAGTCGTTTATCCTTGTTCGTAAACTTGGTGTTTCTCAATGTGTTATCCATCCAGCAATTCCTATGTCAGTTACGAGTAGATAATTTTTATATGGGGGTACCAACCCACCACAAAACTCCCATCCTGGAGTGCAAGGGACAGAATTTTAGGTTCTCCTATCCTTAGACCATTTGCTTCCACCACAGCTAAAGAGTCTGGTCCACCCATTAGTTTCCCTTCACCTTTGACTAGTCAACAGCAGAGCTTCCCCACGTAGTTTTCTGGATCGCAAGGTACTAGGCCTACCCACCACATTGAGGTGATGGACAACTCATAAGAGGGAAATGGTAGGGGAGTTCTAGTTCTTAAAATTTTCAATTACAATTTTTTGTACATTTGTTCTTTAAATTTACAAAGTTAGCAATTATGGCTTCATGTACTACTACTGTTCAGCTATATTAATAACATTTTTTCAAAGGCCTATTCATTTTTGTTTCATCACAAAACTTGTTTATTTAAGAGAAGGCAGTTTGTAAAAATGTGCCCTGTTATGGTGTTAGTTGTTACAGTGAAGGGGAAAATTGTTACAACACATTGTATTAGTAAACAGAAGGAACAATTCAGACCTTTATTAAGTAATTAATTACAGACACTATACCAATTAACAATTAATTACAGAAATTTAACTTCAAACATATGAAACATTTTTATCATATATTAGCAGTTTGCCTTAACGAGATTCTTCCAGAAGAGACTTCATCAGCTGCTAACTTAAACATTTCCAAACATGTATTACCTCTGTTAGTCTTCCTTTTGTACGTTCGTACCATCTTTCATGATAAAAAATAAAATGTAATCATTTGCCAACGCAAGTTATTTCAAAAGATATGGGTCACACTGATACACCATAACAAGGTCCAGTGTAACAACTGGCCCCACGGTGCACCATTTTGATTTAACAGTCAAAGCAGTGCCAATATTCGACTGAAGTGAAGAACGAAGATTTCCAAACATGTATTACCTCTGTTAGTCTTCCTTTTGTACGTTCGTACCATCTTTCATGATAAAAAATAAAATGTAATCATTTGCCAACGCAAGTTATTTCAAAAGATATGGGTCACACTGATACACCATAACAAGGTCCAGTGTAACAACTGGCCCCACGGTGCACCATTTTGATTTAACAGTCAAAGCAGTGCCAATATTCGACTGAAGTGAAGAACGAAGTACACGCATTGCATTTAATATAAAGAGCTTTAGGTAAGGAAATTTTAAAAAACTTGCCTTTATCACACGGTCGTGGAAGTGAGTTAAAAGTCAGATGAAAAAATTACTTTTTACTGTTAAAAACACTTAAATCAACCGAGCTCACGTAATACACAAGCTACAAGTACCATACCTTTGGTAGAACTGTGCAAAGGGTAGACGCAATAGATATGAGACTCCTGAGATTTTTAAACTAAAATATAACAACTTGCCCTTGTAACAACTAGCCCCCTTCTCCCTACAATGAATTTTAAAATGTTGTTTATTCAAACTTATGTATTCACCATCCATTCAACTAAATACATAACTATCTTGCAATTGGACTGAAGCCACCGTTGGATGTAATCCTGATTTGTTCAATCCCATTTAAATACCTACAGCTTTTTTGTTTGAGACCCATTCTCATATTATATTCACAATCTTTTCAGCATTTTAGAAATTGCAAGAGGTTTTTTAAACTTTTATTTTGTTTCACTTCATGACTGTTGTGAAATGTGTTTTACTGTGCTTGAATCTGATCACACATTGTAATGCTAAGCAAAATATTTTCACCCAGGTGATTATTTAAGGAATAGAGTATATTACACAACCAGGAACAGCAAATTAGATACCTAATATTATTATGGTAGTCGGACCAGGGAGGTTACAGTGAGCAGAAGAAGCAAACATACAGATTTTGTTGGGAAAGCATTCTTGAAAGATTGAAATAATGTTAGGAGAATAAAGAGGAAATGTAAGTTTGGTAATGTGGATTGGATCGAACTACCTCCAGTTTGGATCGGTCAGTTTACTTTCCCACTGTCAACACTTTGATCCTAATACTGGAGGCTGACATATATCTGAAAAATGTCTTACACTGCTGTGAATATTATTTGTGTTTATAGGATGTTGTGATGATACGAAATGCTCAGAATGCTGCTCCAGTTGGCTCAGTAGGGTGTGGTAACGGCATCACACATTTCCCTTCTCATCTTACAGGCCCAGCACAACAGTCAGTGCTGGGTCTGAGTCGAGGTGCAGCTGGAAATGCTGCATTCGGGCAAGTTGTTTTGCCTTCAAGGATATTGGGTCCTCATCCAGTGACCTTAGGAATTCCAGGTCTTTGTCAGCTGCAACAGCAAAATAATAGACATATGGGTACATGAGTTTGTATTAAATAAATATCCTTTAGTTCTGAATGTATTATACAAACATAATTGATAAGGTCAGCATCGTGATTTTATTTTTGTTTTATGTTATTTTTTATTCTTAGGGTCTGCTCCAAATTTATTACACTTCATGCCCCCACATCTAATGATACAGTCACAGCAGGTTCTCAGGGACAACACAAAGTCACTGGGCCATCAAGGTTTTGCCACAGATAATGGCATTTTGCGATCTCTTCACCAGCATCGCAACAACATAGGCTATAGGACTACTTTCCAGGTGAGAATTCAAGCAGTTACAAAAATTGTCAGTGGAACAATTATTGTGTGAGCTGTTTTCCTTCCTTTATTTTAAAGCTACAGATTTTTGTTGGTTGTTTTGTGCTTGGATGAATACAGTAATTGCACCTGCTCTGAGCAAGTTGACTATGTGATAACATGCCATGTTTGTATTCAGGTTCAAGTAATGGCCAGCTACCAGCTATAGTGACTGATATTTCATGGTTTTGCTACTGTTTCTGGCATCATATCTTGAAATAGGACATTCCTTCTTCAAACCACATCCTTTCATGCTCACTTGTTATTCTTTTCACTGCTGACTTCTGCAGTTGACAGTGTCATGAAACACTGTATAGTATATAGAAACTTGTCCTCATTGATCTCTCATTTTCAGCTGCGTAATTAATCTGTTGGTTCAGCCATGAATAATGAAATAATGTTTTAGGGGAGCAGTGGTATATGAATTAAAAAATTTCTGGATTTAATCGTTTTCTTTTTTACTTTACACATACAATTATTGTTCCATGATGTTTGCTTGCTATCTGATACAGTGAGCCTAGTGGAGCTATGTTTTGAACTCCACAAGTATGGTTTTTGATTGTTTGTTAATATTACATCATCATCATTTTCTTTGAACACCAACTTGGTTAGATTTGGGGAATATGGGAAGATGGGGGACAACAACCATCTTGTTTCTGACCAAAAGTGCATGTACTTATGAAGCATAAAGAACAGGATCATCTTGTCATGGTGGAGAAATCGGTCTCTAGTTCACCATTTCTTATAGATGCCACAAAAAATGTGTGTTTAAGTTCTGGTTCCCATTTCTCCATGGTATGAACTCCAGATACATAATTCCATCAATGTCAAGAAACATAATAAAAAAGCTGTTGAAATTTGAACTTGGAAACTGCTTGAATGATTGAATTCTGCTCAGTGTTTCCTCCCCATACTTAAATGTTAACATGTTTAACTTATTGTAATTATTTTTCCTGATTGAAATGGAGATTTATTTTTACTTACTGTTCTTTTAAAGACTGTCATTATTTTGAAAAACAGAGATGACGCGTGACCATACTTCATTGCGTTGTGTCTGAGGAGATCAATTATTCCTGTTCAAACAATTGTAAACTAATGCTCTGTTGCTACATTATGTTGTCATATGCCACAAATGAGATTACTGCAGTCATATGTTTAAAGGAACATTTTGGCTTGATTTTAGGAGTCAAACGATCCTTATGTTTGTTGTTATGTAATTAAGAATCATTCTGTATCCATTTTTTTGTATGATGTAACAGAACTATATAGTCCCATTTGACTCACTACAAGTACACTTCCTGAGAAGTAAAATTCTGATTTTGATGGATAAAGTATCCATTTGGCACTTCCTGGGAAGTAAAATTTTGATTTTGATGGATAAAGTATCCATTTGTATATGGTTGGCATTATACAGGGTGATTCAAAAGGTTATTATTTCAGAGGTATGTTATCAGACTTCCCTACCTTCAGTGACCTCGACTGACTCAGGATAACTTCGGAGGACATGGATTTTTATTCGAAAGTTGTTCTCTCTGAGTCCCTCTATACGCTCCTTCAGTTTGGCCCTAAGCTTTTGAATCACCCTGTATAGATGGAGTTATATTGTGCAAAAAATTGGTGAGGGAATGTGGTGGCAATCCAGATTCTTTGTTGAATACACAGTTATTACAGTTCATCCACGTTTTCAGTTATTTAAACATATTTATGTTATAGGGCCCATTGGTTGATCACCGATTGCCAGTGTCAGGGCAGTTTCCACTGCGACCTGACCTACTGATGGGATCCCGTTACGTTAACAATCGGTCTGCAGTTGGAAACTTCGGTCAACAGTATGGTCACCAAGGCAACTATAGCTGTCACTATAACAATTATAACAGCTACAGACAGTATAAACATCACACGGAGAATGAATCAGGAGACTATGATGAATATGCTGGCCTTATGACAGCTAGAGAGAAACATTGGCTGTTGAATATCCAGTTGTTGCAACTCAACACCAGTCAGCCTTATGTCGATGACTACTACTACAAGGTACAACAGTGTTTCTTCTTCTATGGCTCTCCGGTCCGTATTCAGTCCATGGCCTCCTCAATTCTCCTCTTCCATTCGGTCCTCTGTTAGGTCCATCTGTCCGAGGCTTTGATTGAGGTTTCGAAACATCTTCCTTTTTACGGTGCAGGGTTGTTAGCCTTGCGACCAACCCCCAACCTGGAGGACCAGGGTACCTGCCTTAGTCTGACCTCTCCCCCTCGACCAATCTGGCTAGGGAGGCCCTACCAGTAGCTATGCTACCGCCAGCATAGCTCTTGGGATCACTGAGGAACTCAAGCCGCACCACCACAAGGTGCAGGTACCATTAAGTGGGGACAACAGTGTTACATGTGTTAATAAGTACGTGACATAGAATGTATGTTCATATGAGTGAGGTTGCATTCAGTATTGTCTAAACCAAACCTTGGTAGACCAGTAATGGATTACTATATTTACGTTAATATAAGACTCACATTTATTTTCCAAATTTGTATATCCTAAATGTGGGTTGCAGCATATGATTGGAATGTTTTTTGTGATGAGGTAATTGGCCTGTATTACAGTTGATTATAGTTTTCGACATAGGGGAAAAATACATATATTTAAATAACTAAAAACGGCTGTTACACAGAAGAATGGGAGAATGGTACTGCATGAAATAATGAAATCTAAAATGTTTGGAAGGGCACATCATCAGTGTTTTATCAGTGGAGTGAGTTTTTGCTCTTGAATGGAAACTGTTGGATGTGGTGCATAGTTAAAAACTGTCAAATAACTTAACTGTAGCAGTAGCCAGTTAGTACAACTATATGAAAGAATCTGCACAGGAAAATTATGACTTTGCTGAAGTGAATGGGGTGAAGGTGTGAATATCATCAGACATACTTAACGTTCTGGTAAAGATACCGTCAACCTAATGAACACACACTATTCTCATGAATAAAAGTTAATCTGATGCTACTTGCTGTACTTAAAGTTCCATTTTTGTGAGGTCATCATGTGTATGACAGTACGTGCAAAATGATCGATTCTCATGAAATTGCTACAACCAGTGTTTTGCACTTAAAAATATATAAGTCTGACTGGTTTTAGAGGGCAAATTAATTGTAAAACTTTAATGTGTCTTGTAAACAACCAGTGTCTTTTACACTTAAAAAGATTTAAGTCTGACTGGCAGTTTAGGGAAAATTGATTTTAAAATTTTATGTATCTTGTAATAAGATTTTATTGATTCTATGTTGTTTTCTTAAAAGTCAAGTGCAGCTTATACGCACATGTTTTGTGTGGCTTATATTTGCATAAATATGGTATTACCACATTAATATTTCAAAACAAATTCAACAAAACAATTTAAAACTTCTCTGCATGTGTGTTCTTTGACAAATTACTTTTTTATCCATTAATGTTTCACAGTTAACAGTACGGTTAACATTACCGGAAGAGGCAGATTCCTGTAGCCATCAAAGTGTTACAGTAGGTTAACATATCATTTGCTTGGTATAAGGTCTTCCTTGTGTGGTTGATAGTTAATTGAGAAATTCCCGAAGATTCATCACTGTAATCATGCATCACCTTTTGAATGGTTTATTGAGCCAATCCAGTGCATTTCACATCTTAACAATGTTTCTCTATGATACATTTTAGTATTATCTTTCGGTCTACACCAAGTTATATTTTCCTAAAGCAAATGTTATTTTGAAAACAAATCTTGTTTTCCCATATCTTGTTTTAATTATAGGGATTGACATAAAGAGTGTGTGCGTATTAACTGCAGTGATATATGTGTTGGTTTATGGTGCATTGTTTATTTGTTCAAATGTAGACCTATCTTCTAATTGACAATGTTTGTAGGTGTTCTCCTCAAGACAGCCAAGGAAGAATAATAATGTTAATAACAAAAAAAGTGGTGAAATCCGTAATTCATATGGTCATAGAGAGCGGAGAGACAGCCACAGAGACAGGGATCAGAAATTTGATCATCAGCAGGGGACATCACGAGTGTACACTCCAGCACAGTTTGAAAACTCTCTGGGGAAACTTCAGGTATAGTATATGATTTGAAGCTTTTGCGGTGACGTAACACAATAAAATTTTCTCGGGTGATGACATCAGAACCCTGATGATGGGGACAGAGATGGTCCCTGAAGCGTCGGATTCATTGTTTAACCATCTGACGCGGCTGATCACCAGAGAAAATTTTATTCAGGTATAGTATTTTTCAGATTGTCATTCAATTTGATCCTATTATGGGAGGATAACATATATTTTGCTGGAGTAATAAATACTGTATTTACTTAAATATAAGATAACCCTTCATATAGATTGACCCACCTTCCTTTACAATCTTCAGTTTTCAAGAAAATATTACCTGAGGACGAGGAGCTTGAGGAGGATGTAACCATCCTTGGATCTACCTCACTGTTTGTTGTTGTTTTAGCCTGGCGCTCAGGTGGTTACAGCCATTTTTTTTACGTGGGGTATGTGTGGAGATATTGGGGGAAATTTTGATGGTGTGGGGTTGTCGGCGAGTAAGAGTCTCCGACACCCAGGGAATATATGTGGAGCAGAAGGTGAGGCAGATTCAGCACAGGTGGAGCGAATTCTCTTCTCTTATGTCGCTGTGATATTTCAGAGAAGCTTGCTTTTATTGTTTCTTAAGATACAAAAAAGATGAATATATTCCTAATTACACTTGTCGTAGGCAGCTCGATGATTCGGCTGTTGCGTTTGATAAAAATGTGTCTTCTCGGTGGAAGGAATAAAACTTGAGAGCCCCGTGACCACAGTTGCCATTTAAATACTCCTGCATTACGTAACCCGTTATTGAATTTGGCTTAAACACGGTGACCTGATTCCTTCCCCAACAATGGCAGGATTGCGCCTATAAGCTGTAATCAAATTCAATTGGTCCGTCACAGTAAGGTGATGGTCGTAATGCAGTCGTCACCCACATCTGGAAAGGGTGCATTCCATGTCTGGGGTGGCTCAAGTGCACTTTGTTTATGTTTCACTCCCTCCAGATGGAATGTCGAGGGTCTGGGAATACGCCCAAGCGACTGCGTGTGGCCACATTCTTTCAACTTAATATGTTTAACAGGACACAATTAATAAATCAATTAAATTTAGATGAAGTAAGGCATACCAAATATCGTCTAATTACACCTTATTCGTTTATATAAACCAGATTAATATGCCAAAGCCTGGTTTACCCTTCATCTCAAGGTTCAGCCCGTTCGGGAATCGAACTATGAACATGGACTGGCACAATGAGGTGGGCGGGACATGCAGCATGTAGGGGGGGGGGTGTTTACAAGGTATTGGTTGAGAGGCCTGAAAGAGGGAGACTTCTAGAAAGACCTAGGTATAGGTTTGAGGATAACATTATGATGGACCTTAGGGACAGGAATTGATGGAACAGACTGGATGCAGCTAACTCAGGATAGAGTCCGGTGGTGGGCTTTTGTGAACACGGTGATAAACATTCAGGTTCCATAAAGAAAGTGGGCTGTTCTTTAACAAGCCAAGTATACAATCAACTTTTCAAAGTATATCCTGCAGTATAGAGTGTGTGAATGAGTGAACAAGCTTGTTGACATGAGGATGACTAATTGTGGGACAAAAATCCTAACCACTTTAGCTCAGTTGATAATGAAATCATTGCAGAAGAGTGCAAGTATATTTTTATCATCCACTGTTCTTTATTTGATTTGTGGAATTAGCCTTTGTACAGCAGGACAGTTACATCATTGAGATGTTTGTATGCCATTGTTATGTTGCAGGATGTCAAATCCTGAAGAGTTTGACACAGTAGTGGAAATAAATTAAATACATCATGTTTTAATTATGAGACTGCATTGTGTACACTTACATGAGACGTGTGAAAAATGGGGTGCACAACTTATTCAAAGATTCCAGCTATTTGAGAAAATATGGCAATTATTTTCAGGTGTTATGTCTGTTTGTCTTGTAGGTTGGAAGTGTTACAGCACCAAGGAAAGTGATAGACATGGATGTTGTCTCTCATGAAGGCCTTGACTCCACGTTACAATCACTGCAAAGAGACTCTCGCAAAGTGAAACAACTTCTGCTTGAAATAGAAAGGGTATGGTCTAAACTACCAGCATCTGGTGTGAACACTTTTAGGAGTTTTTCACATGTTCCAAATGCCTTTTTGCTTATACAAGATTATATATTGTTTAAATCTTGTCCGTCTAATCACAATAAATTCTTATTAAATATTAAAATATTACATTAATTAAGATTGTTAGTTTATTGTTGTTTTTTCTGCTGCTTAGAAGGCTGCCGTGCTCCTGGCA
>NW_019059915.1:636611-655432 GCF_000696155.1 Zootermopsis nevadensis
TTACAAACGTGGTACAGGAAAGCAAAATCCATTTGTGCTTATAAAAATGTATTGCAGCAGTCTTAAATTCTGTTAAAAAATGCATGGCTGTGTAAATCATTAAATTATGTTGGCTGTTCCTGATGTTCCAGCAGTGGCTAGAAACCTTTGGGAAGTGGGAATATGTTTAAGAAGAGAAGTGAAGTCAATTACATGAGATTGATTCTTTCAAAAGCAGCAGAAAAATGTTTTCAGTGGTTTCCACTGTAGATGTTTTCGTAAGAGTTTCAGTATCTCTGCCTATTTAAAGCTGTACGAAATACCAAATTCATTTCCCACCTAATGTTGATCCTGTTCTTGCACATATTCTTTTAGTGAAATCAGAAAATAAAAAATGCCTGTGAATATTTTGCAGAGGTGTTTTGTCTTTGTGTTGCCACAGTTATACCTATTCCTCCTGCAAGTTGAGGATTTGACAAGTTCATTGCCTGAAGCAAAGGAATCAGTGGCTGAAGACAAGGAGGATCTGCTGCACAAAATTATCTCTTCATTGCTTGTGGAAGACCGATTGACTAGTTTCATGTGTGTCCACAAGGGAAAGGTAATGTATCTTAATATGACAGCACATATTACCGTATACTTTTACTGAGTTATGGTGCCTTATGTGGTATAATACGTATGATGTTCTTATTGGTAATGAATTTCTTTGGTTGGCGTTAACAGTGTTGAGCCTTTGTGTTCTATCACCAGGCTGTTATTATGCATTCTATGTGTGAAATTAGTACATATAGTGCTGATCGTGTTTGTCTGTGTCTGTCTGTCTGTCTGCCCTCATGTTACAACTTGAGAACTGCTGGACATTTGTTATGGATGTTAATGCCATTTGAAGCTACCATAAACTCATATAGTTTAGTTTCCTGCAATTGGCAATACTGACATGGCAGTTGCATGAACTTCTGATGTTCTTTGCAGTATAGGGTCCTGAAATAATGTATGGTAACAGATATTTGAAAAGTGTGCAACTTTTTAGGCAGTAATTATTTGTAGAATGTAAAATAACATGGCAGATGCATGAAATGTAAGCAGTAAAATCTCTTTACTTCAGTATTGCAGATGCATGAAATGTGAGCAGTAAAATCTCTTTACTTCAGTATTGGTTGATTCAAAGTACTTTTTAATTCAAGGTAAGTGTCATTCCCTGACCATAAATATATGATTTTTTATGTTTTTTAATGTGGTTAACTTAAACTACAGTTATTTTTTTTAATTTGAAGCTATATTCCAGCCCTGCAAGTACTAAAATATGAATAATTCAGAATTGTTATACAGCGTCTTTCTTGTAAAAGTCCACAGTGTTTGCCATTGGCACTTGCATGCATCTCTGAAACTTTCCCACAATTATGAAGGTGTGTTGTTGACCTTGAATGCACATGGAAGAGCAGCTACTGGTTGTTTCTGGGTAGATACTGTCAGTGTTTGTAATTGTCTTCAGTTTGCTGTTTTTAGATTTAACCCCATTACAGTAAAAGGAAGTCATTTCCAGCAATTCCAGTCATTTGAAATATTGTACTAACTAACTAACTAGATGGCTTACTGAACCCGAAGGTTCATCACCGAATTAACCAAACCCTCCACCAGATTCTGTCCTGGCCCAACAAAATCCAGTCTCCTTGGTCATGCCAAAGAGAATATTGTATTGACACCTGTGAAAAATGATATATAGTTACGACGCTGTTACATCTTATAGTATGATTGATTTAATAAGCTCCTGAAGGCTGTGTTTTATGTTTTGAAAACTAGGATATATTTTTATGTTTTTTCATAATTTGTAAACCCACATATTTTTCACTATTATATGTGTTTCACTTCTTTTAATAATTCTTTACTGTTTATAATTATCATTATAATACTTCTGAATTACACTAATACAAAATTTTAATCTACAAATTATTGTCTTGAGCAGTAACTACTACAGGATAAGGCAGAAATTTCCATTATTTTATCTCATTATTTTAAGGTTTTGGTTTTCTTCAGATAAATACAATTTTCCTATCATGTATGGCACTGAGAATGCAAAACACAATTCTTTTTGGGTATATGAGTATATTTTGTTAAAATTATGAGCATGAGATACTCATTCTTTTTCAAATATAGAAAAGGAATGGAAAAGTGTTCTCCAGTTTTAAGTACCTATACATGTTCAAAATGTGTTCTTTTATGCCTCTCATTGGCTTTGATGATCATGTATTACATATGTAAAACTCTTATTACAAAGCTACTCAGACTGCAGAGGTCTGCATTTTATCATTTGCCAACTTTTTTGTACATTGAACAACCCTTGAGAAAATGAATGAAGTTTCATTTGGACATTATGTAAAGTAAGGATTGTATTGGATTGAAGCAAACTCAAATTTACCTTTGTCACAAATTCCCTTATTATGTGCCTTCCATCTGGTCTTTATAACTCTGGGTTGTAACAGTTTTGGTATAAGCTTCTCTGATACAAGGCCAGCTGGACTGGGAATAAGTTGTGATTCATGAACGATAAAGGTCAAGCTTGCCTAACAGCTATTTTTGTGGACCCCTAATAACATTTCATCAAAATAAATTTATTATTTTGAGAGATTATGTGAAGATGTGAATTTAACTTGGTATAATCCATTCATTTCATCCAAAGAATGAACAAAGCTCAATCAGAAAATTTGATGAATGGATACCTGTTTTGCCATCAATTTCCTTCAGAGTACTCACATCCGACGCACACTTATTTCAGTATTCTGCCACTATTGTGTATATTTCTGGAAGTCTTTCGGAATCACCTGCAGACAGCGTGTTTTGTTTTGAAATTGGACTCTGTTGTCTCATGCTTCCTTTTCATTGTTTCTTTGAATATGGGGAACAGTTATAAGCCACATGGTGACAGGTGAGGAGAGTTGACTGATTACACAAACATGTGCTCACAGAGATCAGCCTTACATTGCAACTGACAGCACTTGCCAGTGGAAAATCCTTCAGCACATGCATAAAGGCTTCTGTCACATGTGCCACCTGCCAGCTTTCCCATTTTCACAAATCCTCTTGTGGTGGCATCATTTACCAAACTTTTTGATCAAACCTTGAAAATGAAATGTATCTGACTCATGAAAGTCTGATTCTGTCTTGTTTCAGTTGCCATTACCAATATTGTAAAAGGTACACTGGTATTAACATGTCAAACCTTTCTGTAGGTCAGAATACTTGTTTGTTCTGCTTCAGCAATTTAAGTGAAACAGATAAAAACATGTAGTGCATTGTGGATAGAACTTTTCTGCCAGGTATACATGTATTTTTGTTTATTTTTCTCTCTCTTTATATTCCAGAATTAGAAATGTATCAGTTTATCTTTCTTACCTCAAATTATAGCATGAAATCTATTGAGAATAATGATATAATATTTGCTTGGTGTCTCTGAAGCTTCTGATGTTAAGATTGCTGCCACATCTTACGACACTCAGCGAAGAAGAGGGACGCTGCTTGGTTCAGATGTGGAGAATAATATTCCGTGGGCTAGTAACCATTGGAAAACGGGACCAAGCCAGTGATGAATCCGTGCTTCCTCGTTTCTACCCATATTTGAAGGCATGGCTGAATAGAAGCCAGTTCCCTGCCCTGCTGGAGATAGCACATAGTTTACTACCAGGGTCAAGAGATTCATCTAGAATCACATCTCCAGTTACATGTGTACTGCCTGCCAAGAATGTGCTTATGTATGCATTAGGCAACAAGGTAATAATATCCTTTACATACATATTTTCTTTCCTTCAAAGTTACATTTACGAAGAAACTAAAAACTGGCAGAATTTGGGTAATTCTTTCTGCCATGCAGTTCGAAAATTTTTGTCCAGACTACTGCTGTCTAAAAGTAAACAGATTAAGACGTACAAAACTATAATTACCTGTTGTTTTGTATGGGTATGGAACTTTGGCTCTGACATTGAGAGTGTGGAAACAGGGTGCTTTGGAGAATATTTGGTCCTAAGCAGGCTGAAGAAACTTGCATAATGAGGGGTTCCATAATTTGTATTCCTTAGCAAATATTATTAGGATGATCAAATCAAAAGGTTGAGAGGGGCTGGGCATGTAGTGGAGGTGAGAAATTTATACAAAATTTTGGTTGGAAAGCCTTAAGGGAAGAGACCTGTCGGAAGACGTGGGCATTGATGGAAGAATAATATTAAAATGAATCTTGGTTAAGAAGGGTTTGAGGATGTGAATTTGATTAATCTAGCTCAGGATAGGGACTGGTTGCTGGTTCTTGTGAACGCAGCAGTGAACGTTTGGGTTCCACAAAGGGCAGGGAATCTGTTGACAAGCTGAGCATAGTGTTAGCTTCTAAATAGGAATCTTCACCTTGGGGTTAATTTATTTAGTCCCTGGATAATTTCAACTTTCAAGGGATTGAGATCTACCTCCTATATTGGACCCAACTGATTTGGTTGTTCATTTGATGATGGAAGCAGAACCAGCTTTTGAAACATGGTTTTTTTAAACTGAGATGAAAATTTTCCAAGAATAGACGTAAGTTTTGCCACAGTTGGTTTATTTGCATTGTCATGGCCATTTGTTGTTATTCAGCATTTTCTGCAAAACTGTAAACTGAAGTTTATGAGAACATGACGTTTACTATCAGCGCATAGAGCACACATTGAGCATCTCCCAGTGACACAACGACACATAAAGACAGGTCACAGGTAGAGACAAATAAAAGGAATTGCTAAATCTTGTCACAAGAAAGTTGGAACATAAAAAAATTTCCCTTCAACACTAAGTCAATATTTAACATTTGTGTGGTTGTTAAATTTTTGTACATAAAACATGGATGAAGCCCAATACTAAGCTCAAGAAAATAATATGTTAGATGTGATCTGAGGTTTTCACAGTGGTATAAGTTCAGATTATCTTCTGAGTTTCAGCACTATAGTCATGAAAGTGGTTACCAGTGGAAACCGGGTTGAAGAAAAGAGTTGAATCAAAAGTATAATAATTTTATATGTAAATTGATTTTGTGTTTTAAGCACTAGGACAGAGGTCTGTAATGACACAAAATTTTAAATGTATTACTTGTGTGTCAGTGAAGTTCTGTGAGGTGTGATAAATCTTGTGGTTTATAGGTCAGTCTTTGTGTGTAATAAATAAAAAAAATATGGGTCTGAACAGATTTAATCTGCACTTCAAGCAGCACAGGTTTGTTGTAGTGCTTTTATTTTCACCAAGTGTATGCAACACATTTTTCATGTCTTAAGTGCAGTCAATCTGTTCACAAAGTTTGCACATGTTGCCAAAACACTATTACTAAGGGAAAAATATTTGCAAATATTTCTCCCTTTGAAAAGCACATTACTCTTCTCTTGTATGTGACTTTGGTCAGTAAAGTTAGGATATGCTTTTTGGATCTTATCAAGGTGTTGTATAGTTTTGTCATTCTTATCTGGGTGGTCAGTATTTTGTCACAAAAATGTCAAAATATCAACACAAGGAAAGTCTACCACATTGTTTCTTCCCAGTCATTGGATGCGTGCAGCAGGCAAAATACAAACTGATCTTGATTGAAGTGTGGTAAGACATCCATTGTCACAAGTATGCAGCTATGACAATTGAAACTAAATTGTTAAAACTAGCCAAAGGTGATATGTTTACGTTGGCCATAACTGGTGTCATGTTTTTCCAACCGAAATTCCATAGGCATTATATAATGTAACTGGGCTTTCATTACCAATAAGTGAAAGCTTATACATTTCCCTATACATCAGTAGAGAAAAACAGCTTTTTCCTCTTTTTTCACTTGAGATGCTGTTCAGCATATGACCCTTTTAATTGCTTTTAAATTTTAAAAATCATGTAACATATTTATGAATATAAGGACTTCTGTTGTTTTTATTTTTTAACTCATGGTATATTTTGATATGTTGTACAGAGTGTAATTTATGAAAAAGGGATTTGGTAATGTCTTTGTTTTTTGCATTGCTATTAACTTAGTACTTAGGAGATGTGAAATTTAGAAGAAAATCTTAAGACATGAATTCATGAATTACATTTGTAAATGTCTTAAAAGTCAGAATTAGTAGAGAGAAATACATGCACATAGATAGACACTTACAAATCATTACATATGTCAGTTATTTGTCAGCAGGCTAGTTCTCTATCTGACCAAAATTTTAGTGAGGCAGCAGCTACAGGCTCTCTCAAAATCAAGGAATTTTACAGTATTACCAAAATATGATGCACAGCCAATAAAAAATGGATGTGCTGGCACTATAGTGCCACACAAAGTTAAGTTGAAAAAGTGGATGTCCTTACTTCCATATAATTTTATGGAGTAAATTGGATTTTTGGTAGGGAGATATGTTTCATAATTTAAATAAAACTTGAATGATAGATGTTTCAAGTAGTGATATTAAACTGTGTTTTTTCTAATATCTTTTCCCTTTAAATTTTGAATACAAAGTATTGAAACTTGCAGGTTTTCATATATTGTTTTATTGTTACAAATAGTTTGGAATTTCATCGTTGGCTGCAATGATGGAACGCGGAGAAACATTATATCCCACTTTGGAAGAGAAGCAGTGCCAAGAGTGGTCATTGTTCATTACAGCCCTGGTGGAAGCGGTGGGATTAGTTTCATGTCTTCATTCTCTTCCCACACCTATTGAGCCAATGGACACCACGTTGTTGAACCGGCACTTGGGACGTTACTGTAGCTTACATATTGAAAAGTATGCAGTATTAGAACGTGTTTTTACAGGACATCAGAAAGTTGAAGAAGAGAACAAAGAAAGTAAAACAAACTCATAAGAGTGTGATTAGTTCGTGGTGATATGAACTGATAAGTGGTGTTGCAATTCTTGGCTCATTGGATAATCTGGTTGTTACTGTTACTGATTGCTATGGTACTAGATCTTTAAAATGAAAATGACTGTGGCTGTTCAGAAAGAATGTAGTTGTGTTACTACACCAATACACATTACACAGAATATATAAAGATGCTTTCTTGAAACTTGGAACCTCTGATATCATAAAAGAGTATATTAGCATTATTACTGCAGCATTTACTTGTATCCTGCTTGGTTTGTTATGTTTCTATGAATGATACATTTTTTAATAAAGAGGTTACATATTTAGAGAAAGCATTTATTAATGTATATTGCAGTACCAAATGTCAAGGTTCCTGTAAAGAGGTAGAATAGCAGTTGGTGTTGTGATGCATTAGTTTGAACGGAACTTATTTTGATCCATGAGAATGCTTAAAATTAACAGTGGGAGTTCTATGCCAATGTTTTTATTTGGTTTTTTTTCCTTCCAGCTTTGTGGTCTGTTATGATTTAAATGTGACAAAGCAGGGAGCAAGCCTTATATGCAGTTTCTTAATCAGTATATAGAAAATTAAAAGAGGACTTCTTTTAAGTGAACATATAAATGACTACTATGTATTTTATTTATTTCATAAGCACATAAATGAAATACAAAAGAAAAATTCTGCTTTTAGTTTATATTTAAGGCATGCGAAGGTAAAAGTATCTCCGAATTGAAGGTCCATTTGTTTTAATTAATCACAGATTCATAAATATCTTATTTCAAGTGCTGCTCTTAAGTACAGTATGAAATCATATTGCACAATTTAACATCTTCACTTATCTTGTTATTGTACTCTTGTACTGTGAGAAGAACATTTATAGTATACCTTTCTCAGAGGCAGAAATGTAACTAAATTTTATTCCATCACTCTCCAGTAAACTGCTGTACGTACTGCTCTAAAATTCCATATTAAATATTTTCATAACAGTATTTAAGTCTTAAATGGCATGTATATATATCCTCAGAATTTCACAATTTAAATGAATTTAAAAAGTCTTACATAACAGCATAGAAAAAGCCTAAATACATCATTCAGATATGCACAGTTATATTCAAGCTGTGATAGATTATAAACAATGAAATGACATTTCTTATTCAGATTTCCTTATTTTTAACAGATGTCTTTATCATCTAAAGCTTGAAGTTTATGTGTATATTTTAATTGGCATGTATGTCCAAACTAGTAAGAACTTTGGCTTTATCGTAGATTTTTCAGGATGCTTCATACATTGTCAGAACTTCAATATTATATCCTCAGACACATTAAATAAAGAGTTTGTTATGTCTGTGGTACAGTTACAGGGTAGTTCATTTAGAATCACTGTTTTTCTGATGTGTTAGAATTATTACAGAAGTACAGAATTTTTAGTACTATTTGCATAAAACTGATTTGTTTGTTCTGTATCAACTTTTTCATTGAAATGGACTACACTGTGTTCTAAGTTACAATTTTTCAAAGACTTCTTTTATTTTCTTTGGGTTTGGACAATTCAAATAAAAATGATAAGTTTTGACTTGAATTTCTATCTTAACATATTTGGTTCTGTGGAGGAATAGAACCAATTTTTCATCAGTACATATATGTGTTACTTTTTGAAATGTACTGTGATGTACTTATGAAAACAGAATGATAAAAATTTGTAAGACTTGTTTTCATAAATGTTCCATAATATAAAGAACTGTGTACTAAAAATGTTAACCAGAACTATTTGAACTCAATAGAAAGGTTTTGGACTGAGGCATTATAAATAAAAAGAAATCAGTAAGTAATCATGTTCATTTTGTAAGTACCCAAGTGTATTGTACTGTATAATGAATTCTTCTCAGGCTACCAGACATGTGAGGTGTTTTCTTCATTAAATCGCCTTACATGGTTGGTAGCCCTAGAAGAATTTATTGTACTTAGTAGTCGTGAAAACTTCATATCATACATACATTGTACTGTGTTACTGTTTTCCGGGTCTCAAGGCATTTGTAAGATTTGAGATTTTCACAGCGGTGAGTATGAAGATTTCTGTCTTCTGGGTTGTTGCGCTGTGTAGTCTGGTCGATGTTTACCAATATTTCAGAGGTCATACTGCCTCCGTCATCAGCCCTGTTTCCTTCAACTTCCTATCCATATTATTCCACTAAGTTCAAATATATTAAATTTCCTTTGTTTAATTATGCATTATTTCATCTGTACACCCAGTTTTATTTAAAGTTATTGACCACATTTAGTGTTTTGATTCACAGACCTTTGGAATTGTCCATGTTGTCTTATAACTCAGTCAATTTTTCTGAGGCTTTTTGTTTTGGAAGCATTGTTACTATCATCAGGGTCTGCAGTGGCCGCGTGGTCTGAGGCATGGGCCTTGTGCTGCTTGGTCGCTGGGACCGTGGATTCGAATCCCACTCAAGCCATGGATGTCTGTCTGCATTTCTCTCTGTTGTGCTGTCCTGTGTATAGGTAGAGGCCTTGTGACGGGCCAAGCAGTCCTACCGAATGTCTATAGATCGAGCCAACGAAAAGTTGGGGCCCGCAGTGCTCAGGCACTAGAAGAATGGGTCGTTCCCAGTACCCAGTTACTATCATCTGTTTACTTGCTGGGCCTGCAAACTTCACCAGAGCTGCATTAGCCTTCATTTTAAGGCTTCCTGTTGGGCCTTCTGAGGTTGTATGGCAGTACTGTTCATTATTCAACAAGGAGCCATTTACTTTATATTCTTCCATCCCTGCTTTTTCAGTGCTGAATATGGGCTTTGCAGGGGTTGTCTTAAGGTGTGATGGAAGGATTGCATTGTAGTTATGTTACATGTAGATTGAGTCTTGAGAGATCAGTTGGTTTATTATGGTATTCCTCAATCTGTATATGAATATCTCTTAAAAACATAGGACATAATTCCCATCCCAGCCATAATTATTGCATTCAGTGCTCAAAAACAAAGTGAATATGCAGGCTCTGTTTATAGGCATTTCCTGTTGGAGGTGGGAACCAAAATGTTTCATTTAAAAATATTTAGATCCATGTCATCCTGAAAGGATTAAATCGTTTTTCTGATCAAGATGCAAACATTTCTTAATAATTTCCCAGATCCTTTGTAAAATTGAACATACGTATCATACTACAGAGCATTTCTTGTTCCAAAGAATTTCATTGTTTTGATGCTCACTTATGTTTTATTATTATTAATACAGTTGTTACTTTTACCTAAAGATCTATGTTTTTGCGCCAAAGTCAAAAGCAGCCGAGATTTCGTGCTGCAACTTTAAGCCCAAGAATGAGACTAGCTTACTAAAACACAGTCTTGAGAACAACTTTTTTCTAAGCTATTGCCGCATCTGCTCCACAGTTAACGTTACTAAGAACATATGCGCCTCTTGAAGATTGAACTATTGACAAGCATGTTACACATTTTACTTATAATACTAAAGAACTGATACATTGTACCTCAAACGGTTGTACCATTTCTATCTTTATGTGAATAAGAATGAACTGTAATGGAAGTTTAATCTATGGTAAGTTTTATTGCAAAGGAAACGCGTCATATCATGCCGCTACACGAATCAATATTTAGAACATGACCGTCTTCTAGGTTGTTACCAACGATTCATAGGTCCTTGCTGCTTCCATCATCAGCGACCAGACTACAAGGCACAATTACCCAAAAGACTGTCATCTTTGAACTCACCGCCGTGAAAACCTCAAACCCTCCATATTTAGAAGGTTTGCCAACTTTACCATGTGTGCGCTGTGTGTAATTGTGTGGGTGGTGCGGGGTGCAGCTTTGAATTAATCGTTGCGAATATTGTGATGAATGCGTGTATTAATCAGCTTTGATGTTGTTTAAGTGTGTTTGCGTGGAAAATTAAAACAACCAACAGTTTATCCTGGCTATTGAATAACGTAAGCCGGATTTCAGGGTGGCTGAAGTCCAAATTTATAGTTATTCTAAATTCAGTCTTCTTACAACTAGACAAACCCACCTTGCATTCCGAAATATCCTGTTGGGCATTCCGGCTAAGAGTTATAGAAGATGGTGTATTAATTTGTATTGTTTAATGTAAGGCGTTTGAGGTTAATACATGAAACGTTTTGAATCAGGAGACAAGTTTAATTGAACTCTTTCTAACCTCACTTTCATGTATTTAATCGAGTTTCCAAGGTGTTAATGTTTATTATTTGTATTGTTGTTACAGAAAATTGTTAGGCTAGTTTTATCATTCTGTCATTATACTTTTATTTCTGAAGAACAATCTTGTAACTTGCCTGCAGGTTTACTTACTCAGGATCTAGAAGATCCTGACAATGTATGAGGAAATTAGAAAAAGAAGAAAAGGAAACGTTAGTGAGCTACAGCAATCCAGAGTCTAGGAATGTCCCGTCAAGATAAGAGCAAGTCAGGTGGCTTTGTAAGTACTGTGATTTATTTTATGTATATATATGCATTAGGATTAATAACTAGATAAAAGTTGAATTACTGTCAGATTAGGAGATTTAGGTAGATTGCATTTGTTGTAACTGCAAGTAAACTTGAATTTAGAGACTTGTATACATGGTCACAATTTTGTAAAACTTTCTTATGTATGCGTGAGGTATATTTGAAGTTTATCCTTATTTATACTTTTCTGTCCCACCAGATAACAAGTTGGTTATGGCATATTTTGATGTAATTAAACACTTCACTGACAGATGTCTGTAGTTGTACTTGTGAAGTTTAAGCATGTCCTTTGCTCAACTTTGCTTGTCTTTATACACAGTTCATATTTCTCTAGTAACTTTGAATTTAGTTAAGTAAAAGCATGGGACTTGGTATTGTCAACATTCCTGTTTCATATTCAGGAGATCCACAGTTCAAGTATCTAGCCTGACAGATGGTTTTTCCCTGTCACTTCAGGCTTATACTGGAATAATACTTTAATTTAGGCCACAATCACTTTTTTATATGTCCTTTACAATTCCTTTTTTCATTAAATCATTCAGTGATATATAATCTGAGCTACTGATAGCATTATCAAACATCTTGGAAAACTGCCTGTGCAGAATTGATTTTAGGATTTTATTTCTGGTGTATTGGGAGCAGATTGCAAAAAATGTGAAATCTGTTTTGAATGGTTATACCAAAAATTATATGAATTTGGTTATTTTTAGTGGTTTGAAGGGATTATTTTAGTGTAGTGGTATGCAAAAGCACAACCTGGCAATCCCATAAGCTAGGAGGCTGTTCATATGCCCCACTTTCAACTTTTGAAGGAACTGACTCATTTTCATTAACTTTTGCATGTAATTGGAGGTTCCCCAACTTTACACATTTTAATATCCAAAAACACATACCATTTATAACAACATGGCAGACACATGAAAATGTATGGTGGGAGCAACAGTTGAGCCATTAGATGGTACATGATTATAGATTTTCAAGAAATATGTAATCTTTGTGAAGGTAATTTTTTGAAGACTGTAAAACAACAACATGGCAGTTGTGCAAAGATTTTCATTTGGCTTTTAGTTCAACTGTGATTGCTTATAGACCATTGGAGCTTGACTTTTAAAATTTGATGGACAGATCATAAACTTGTCTGTAAATTGTGTATGAACTATTATTTATACCTGCTTGAAACCAGGGCTGCATTAGAGTCCTTTCAGGCCATAATCACTTCTGTTTCATAGGTTCTTTGGTGGACCCATTTTTATGGGTTTATCAGTTTTTGTGGATAGATTGGTGATCAAAATTATCTTGAATAATTTTTTTAGTTAGTAAAATAATAATATATGTGACATTATGATATGTTGGTCACTTGTATGTGCGTTATGCTGCTACCTTTAGTATGGATAATCCATGTTACATCAGCTGAATGAATTTAGAAAATGTTTTATGAGCACATGGAATAAAGAGTTCTTTGCCCAGAACTTACACATGTGATTACAAAATATTGCAGTGTGTGAATGGCCTTTGATCACTAAGCTGATTGTAATGTTCTTATCTTTTGTTATTACAAATTAACCTTTTAAAAATGGCTGTAGCTGGGCAATATAAAATAAGGGTATGAAGAAAAATTCCCATGTCCTTCACAGTGTATGAGAAATCAGGTGGTTAGCATGAAGTGATGCCACTGTATGAGAATTATTCAGAAATTTGGCAAACCTTAATTAACATTTCTGAAAGTTACACACAACCACCCGCAGATGTCCGTGAAGCAATGTTCTGACAGAGAAGCTTAACGAATCTGATGTGCACCATTTGGAATGATGTTCCGCAGAAGACAAGCATTGTAAACAAGGATTTGCAAGGAGTCCAGGATTGACGTGTATACCATTGTGAAGTTTTAAAGTTATATAACGCACTTTTGCACCTTAATACATGTGACCTGTTTGGGGAATTGGAAGCAATGGCCTGAGGTCTCATAACATCTGGTTATAAAGAGAGTTGTGCGTGAAAGAGGAAACAATTTGTTGGTGGAATTGTCACTGATGTCAAAGTGACAGATTCCATACCCAATGCTTCTGTTGCATCATTGATAAACTTAATGTGAAGATAGATAAATGGCGAAACACACATGCCAGATTGAATGACTGATTCAGTTTTCGTGAAGATAGATTATTGTCCACAGAGGAAATTGTTTTGCTTGTCATTGTATTGGTTGCTGCATAGCCAGCAAATCTTAAAGAAACATATACTGATGAATTCCTGTTGTTCCTGCGTTTGTATGCAGAAAAAAAAATTGTAAGATATGCTCAAATCCCAAGCTTGCAAGCTGATCACAAGTTTACTGAATGTTTGCATTGCTGTAAGGATGCTAAAGCTGATAAAAGAAAAAGAACTGTCTTTATTCAACCATGGGACAACAATGCTCGTCTTCCCATGCGCTACTCTGCATTGATAATGATATTGCACGGAAAAGTCTTTCAAAGATGTTTATCTCTGGCGTTAATATATACCACTTTATGAAAAAGAAAAATTACTAAGTAGGATTTGAGGTTTCATGTAGTGCGTCTGAAGATGACTGTCTTCTGGGTTGTTGCGCTGTGTAGTCTGATAGAAGATGAATGTTTGTTATTGGTGTATCTTTTCAACTTAAGATTTATTAATTAACTCATATCTACTTTATGCTTATTAATCTTCCTCTTAACAAGATAAAGGAGTGAATTGCAATCTAATACAACACAAAGAAGACATAATTTGCAGGACTGGTGCTTTGTGCAATTAGAGGATGGGTTTTATGAGGTATGCCAGGATAACCTTGTTTTTCTTAAGAAAGAAAATCAGTATACAATTTTTTCTCATGTATGCATTTTAGTGTGATTACTATTTTTTCTCTCCCAACTTCACAGCATTTGTATAACTCTGGAGTGTGGTGTTTGTAGTGTTTGGAAAGTTCGTCTTTATCGGATATATGCGCAGTAAATGAGTATCAAGACCAGTAAAATAGCAAAGAACGCGCACGGAAAGTATCTGTGGGCCAAGCAGAGACATCGAGTCTCTGCGGTTAATTCTTGTTTATTTCGGAAGTCTGTCGCCGAGTCCTATTCTAGGCCATGGCATCTTATGAACTGCGTCTGACCGTTTCCAGAAAGTGAATTATTTTGGACTCATGTGTTCGCTACTTGCGTAGTACGACCTTAAATAAAGTCGTGATGCAGTGTTGTCTAAAAATAATGTCTAAGTGAATGAAGTTGTATTTGGCAATCAGCGTGAACGATGTGGTTGCTAAATTTTGCGAACTATTCCTGACTCTGCTTCAGAAGTTAGCCTCATTTTTATTGTTTAAACTTTGTGCCGTCTGCCCATCAGACTGTGATGAAATTGTGTACATGTGATTGGAATGAGGCATTGAAATCCAGAAATAATCGTTTATGTGCCCAGTATGTTGGCATGGATACGAGTATGTAGTCTGCGCGTGCGTGCACACAGGAAGATGGAATAGTCACGCGACCTGTATTAAAGTATTTATTGATGGTTACAATTGAATACAATTCGACTGGAATTTCATGTTGTAACCTGCTCGCGCCAGTCCGTCACTTATCTTTTAACAGTCGAAGTGCAAGGACGTATTTTTCACAAGTACAACTAGTGTTCATTGTCGAACACTACATGGCATCTTGTCCTCTTAACTTAACAGAATGAGTTCAGGGATTAATTTACAGATTCTCCTGTGCCAAACGAATCGACAATACATCGTCTGTAGAACCGTTGCTGGTCACTGCAGAAACATGATGAAAACGCATCGCTAAACGCGGTAGACATTTCCAACTTTTTCTGACATTGTTTTTGCTACCTGAAATTCGGACAGAATGGTAATGAAACCATTTCACATAAATTATTTGACAGTTATGTTGGTTTGCTAGTCGTTTTCCTGTAAAAGTAAATATTTTTTTTAAAAAAAACAATAGATTCTCTGATACATTTGATACATGTCTGCCGGTTGGTAGACATTTAACTTTAGCAAAGAAGTCCGTGTTACTGAATCCAAAAGTTTGCCACAAAGTTTTTGTGTTCGGATTCAATTTAGTCCGGTTTACGTGGGTCTTTCTGTTGGTAACCTCGTTGAGGCGACATGTCTGTCCCTCTCAGTATTATAATATAATAATTTTAAAAATACTTGTAAAGTAAAAGTAAATCTCTCCCACTATACGCCATGTAGGAGCTTAGGGGGAGAGGCGGTATAGCACCTACTCATTCTTTACCTGGGCGACAGATGGGGGTGAGTGGTCAGCGTCACGCCCCGGCCGGCTTTACCCCCGGGGAAGGACCCCCGGTAACCATTGGACAGGAGGCTGGGTGAGCCCCAGAGTAAACGGTACGAATCATGAAAATGTTTGTTTGCAATGTTTTCGCCCCGGTTATTTTATCTCGCCAAGGTCTAGATGTTCACCTTCTGACACGACGAAATCAACCGTACATTGCTCGAAGGAAAACATGAACAGAGCCAAGGAAATAATTTATATTCCTGGAAATGGAATATTTATCTGCAACTATCCCATTAAAAAACGTCGTGATATCTTTGAGATAATCTGGCGTTTAAGATACATCGGGGTTATGTTTGCTTGGAGATAACCCGAGATAACCCGAGGTGATCGACTTGAGGAATTCGGGGGGGGGGGGGGGGGGGGGGTTGGGTCCCGGATAGGTCGCAGGGTCACAAGGAAGAGGCACTGTGGCCCACTTAGCGTCCATTTCAATTGGGACTAAGGCCCATTTCCTTGAAAATTAGCTTGAACACGGACACGAAACACCAATCGGCTCCAGGGGCAAGAATCCGTGAAGCCGACCGGACTTCCACACCTCTCTTGGTGTTTGAGACCAGGTCTGAGCCTAGCTCAGCCAGGGGGCCAAACAGAATCCAGCTTCTGAAACGTTGTGATTATAATATTTTACAATTTAGACGATGGGCGAAGTCCAAAATAAAATAACTGTACTATCGTCAGAGACCTTCATAAAAATTGTGGGTTTGGAGATGTAATAATTCTTTTATGTAAGTTCTTGGGGGTCTTCATTGTATGCATTCTTTCAACACTTAATAAAATAAAATAAAATCAATACACAATATAATAAGATACACGTAAACGAATGTAAAACAATAAAAAAAAAGTGAAACATGAAAAATGATGGTCTAATGTAAATCGAATATTTCGATAAAGAGCATCATTTAATATTTTAAATGTTAATCATTGTAATATTTTAATATTTAATAAGAATTTATTGTGAGTAGACGGACAACATTTAATATATACTTAAAAGCTGTGTTGAGATTAGGCTCTTAGGGCAAGGTTTGGAAAACTGGAAGTCACCATTGCTGAATGCAAATAATTTTACTGGGCGGATCAGGGAAATTACGAAAAAGTTCTCGTTAATGAAACTCGGTTGGCATGAAGTTTTTTAATCGTGTTTTGTTTTTTACTTAGATTTTTTATGCTACAATTCTATTCCAGCGTTGGCCTCCTGTTATTGTAGATATTTTATAAATTCTATCCTGTCATAAAAATTGCACAGAAACATGTGTACATCGACTGGGATTTGAACTCGCGTATCCAATGAATAGTTCGCCTAAGGTCGATCGGTTGCCGCGATTGGCAAGTTCCTTAAAAAAAAAATGTAATAGTACTTCTTCCTTCTGTGCAGTATGAAACCAAGTCTTTCAGTTTTAAATGTCTAGGAAAAATTCTGATTTGAATTTTAATCGCATTTCGCGTAAAATAATATGTCAGTAACTTTTACAAATACCTGTTTATTCCAACAGATTCTTCCGGTCAGTAAGGTTGAGCGTTCTGATGGACAAATGTATGGACGTTTTTGTGGCGATGGTTGGTAGTTTTCCTCCAAGATCCAAAATTATCATTAATTCACTCGCACTACAGTCCTCACAACTTTACGTAGTTCTGTCAGAAATTAATATTTGTAATTTACGTAAATCGGACGTATCTTGTGAGACAAGGAAATATGGAATAATTCAGATAATTAAATTTTAATTTTGTATTTCAGGCAAGAGTTTGTTTTTTACTGCTGTAAATATGTTGTTACTGTTCCGACGTGTCAGGTTTGTACACGTAATCTTATATTTACTCCTGGTAGGTTGGTAGCTCTACGATAGGGCCTTATCAAGCTTTGCGTGTGGCGAAGTGTACGTCTATCAACATTTCAGACTGTTGTGTTACGTTTTTACATTATCAGCAGTGTGTTAACTAAAACTGTCCTGTTATGGTTTTGAATTCTCGTGGTGGTCTTAATGTTGTGATCGAATGACGTAGTAGTTCGTGTTTGGAAACCCAAAATCATGACTGATACACTGAAAAGGAAAAAACCGTGGCTAGTGAAAAGTGAAAAATCTCAATCGAAAAATGAAAAGTCCCATTCCAAAAGTGAAAAGAACCAGGTAAAATATTATTTAAGTAATATCAATTAACATAACGCTTTTAAAAGTTACTGTTGCCAGTAATGGTTTCTAGGCTTTTCTTGAGACAATTTGAACTGACATTTTGAAAGTTGTTAATTGTGTTTTTAAACTATAAGAAAACGTAAATTTGTTGGTGAGCAGGAAAATAATTTGATCGAAATACGAGAGTGTAGAAATTTGTTTAGTTTACCTTAGGGCAGTTAAACCCTGGAAATTATGAGCTGGACATGTAATATGGAAAGATGAATAAGAAATATATACAGTACTTTGGCGAATCTTCTATACCAGTGGTATTCCGCACGCGGGGCACAAATTAGACACGTCAAGTCTGTTTAAAATCTCCGAAACCACTTCACATATTTGGATTAAACGTCGTGTTGGGGGCGGGCTACTTGGAGTTGCGTGAATTTAATTTTGTTTGTGCATGAAACTGATTTAGAACATTTTGGCATTTCCACGTAATTGCAGGATGGTACATGACATGTGAAAACTTTTATGTTTTTAACGTCTGTATGAAACATATTTTAGTTTGATACAGATAAAACATTAAAAATAATTGTGTACGAGATGCAAATTATCAGAGTAAAAAAAAATATGCGGGTGCCAACTCACATATTGGCCATGAACTAACTAATTAACCACTTTGCGCCTGGATGACACCATTTTGTTGGCGTATCTCGGAATTGTGAAGAATTCAATTTTGCCATTTCGGGTTGATTTGTTGCGTGACCGAATTTGCTGAAGAATAAACTGTGGTTTGCAGACTTTATTATGTTTTGTGTGCATGGAAAAGGTTTTTTCACACGCTGAGACTGTCTTCAGTAACCACACACGTGGCAAGAAGCATCTGATGTCTCTTATTTTGTTTCATCTGTTTGACACGTCGCGTCACAAGGAAAGTGCTAACATTGCGTTAATCGTATACGAAAAAAAAAACGTGAATATTTTATTTTTAATTAAAAGCTGTAAGATGGTAAAGTTGCGTCATATTGTGATATAATAAGTATATATTAAATCTTGTCCGTCTAATCACAATAAATTCTTATTAAATATTAAAATATTACAATAATTAACATTT
>NW_019059915.1:657463-672530 GCF_000696155.1 Zootermopsis nevadensis
GCAGATTAATGTGTTTGGACATGGCGCATTTCTTATGTTACAACACAGCTGTCTGTCGGATTAAAGAAATTCCCACACGCCTCTTATCGACACGTACAAGGGAGGCAATTGTATATACAGTAATAAATTACGACGTGTTTTAGTTATATTTTGAACTTCGAGTTGTAGCACGCACGGGGGAGACAAGATTTGAATACAGAATTTTGGTAGGGAATCCTGCAAAACGACCACTGGGCAGACCAAGGAGGAAATGGGAGGATAATATTAAGATGGGTCTTAGGGAGGTGGCTCAGGATCGTGTCCGGTGGCGGGCATTGGACTTGCGGGTTCTGGTACCAGGGAGTTAGTTGGAAAAATCTGAGGTTCTCACGAAGATTGTCTTCTGGGATGGCAAATTTCTGCCAGACTACACGGCGATACAACCCAGAAGTCAGCCTTGTACTATAAGTAGTTATAAGTAGTATATTTTTGACGTAAATACGTCTATATTCATTCAAAAACAGCGATGTAAAAATTACGATTTAGTATAAGAATCAGTGTTGCCACGGTGATCTAGCGGTTAGAACGCTGGCCTTGTAATCCTGGGGTCTCGGGTTCGATTCCCGGCGGTGCCCGAATTTATAACTTGTGTTGGGCAAGGCCGTGGTCTAGGCAACACGGAGTTTTCCTCCGGGGGCTTCCCCGGTTTCTCCGTGGCATCCCAACAATTACTCCATTCACACACAGAAGAAGGCAATGGCAAACCACTTCTGGATCATCTGCCAAGAACGTATATGAACAGGTCCCAGTCCGAGAAAAGGATGGAAGGATCCTGTTCATATGGACCTGTCGTGAGGCAGAACACTAAAAAAATAATATAAATAAATAAGAATCAGTACGAGGTACATTGTAAAACGTTATAAATAATAGTATTTTTTTCACTTTTTGACTTGGTTTCAAAATCGGCGTTGTTCTGAATCGGCGCAAATCGAGGGCTACCTGTATAGTATTTGAGATTTTCACGGCGGTGAGTCTGAAGATGGCTGTCTTCTAGTTTGTTGCGCCATGTAGTCTGGTAGAAGTCTACAGACGTTTCTGAGGTCCTTCTTGCCGCCTTGGTGATGGAGGCAGCAAGGAGAGTCGGTAAACTTCTACCAGACTACATGGCGCTACAACCCAGAAGACAGCCATCTTATTTTTATCATCTTGATTGTTTTTCAACGTAATCAGCGTTTAACCCTTAAATCTTGATTTTCTTTCGTAATTTACGTCTCATTCATTCGCCTCTCTCATTTCTGTAGCGATACTTTTCCTTTTAACATTCCATAACATTTCGTGCACTCAAAAAATATGCATATGTCATAACTACGTTTATGAGCGTTCGTAATAAGAAATGTTAACAAAAGTAAATTATAGCCGTTCAGTGTGTTACCAGCGGAAATAAACAGATGTCTTATACGTTCCAGTAAACCGGATAGTCTAGTAGTAATACATTTTTTCGAGTTGATATTCAAGTTAAGTAAAAACGTGAACTGGTGTCTTTCTTTCTTGAGACTTGATTGAAACAGTCCTTTCAGTATATCTGAGACGTTCTTGAAGCACAGTTCACACCAGTCTCGTCCTTTCAAGTTTTTGTCTTCGAGCGACTTGCGTTCAAGTAGTTTTAACCAGTGTGAACGAGGCTTGACGATGACGTCAGTACTCGTACTTTACCATCCCTGAAAAAGCCCACCGGACGACCTTGCAGGGAATTTATGGCTCATGCACGTAAGCGATATCGTGATGATGTCATCGCGTGATGTCACTCCTGAATGACATTGCGTTCGTAAGAACCAGAGTTCTTGACATACAAAGAGGGATAGAAAATTTGAAAAAGTGCATGTGTCATGTGATTCTCGGCTTTAATGATTTTCGAAAGTAGGTAGAAGGTAGGGAAATACAGAGCGAAACAGTGTATAACGTTTTTAATAATCCATGTACATCAAATTTTATTTGTAACAATTTAATTTTACTAAAATCCCCGTCTTCAGGCATTCAAAAGAACCTGTTATTTGGACTCAGTGCTTAAATTTTTATTTTAAAAATGTACCCCTTTTAATTAGGTTGATCATTTTAGAATGATTTGATGTCGTCTGGGCATTAGTATTTTTTAAGGTCACGAGATATTCTGCAAGGTTGGTTAGCATGTCAGTTCTGTGACGTATGAGTTTGTTGTTGGAGAGTTATGGAGGTCTGGCGTCTGTCTCACTCTCGTGTGTCCTTTTTGTCGTTGTGGGCCGGTTTGAACCTTGTTCTCCACTATCAGGGGTCTGCATTCTGCGGCTGGTAAGCTATAGTGCCGCTCTTTATTGAAAATGATCGTAACAACTATTTATATCACAAAATTGCTTCGAACTGCTTTTATTTTAATGGAAAATTATAATTAACATTCTCTTATCAGAATGTTTACTTGGCATTTATTTCATATCTTTGAGATCATAATAGGATAGTTGAGAAGTTTGTACATGCGGTTTTTTGTGGAATATAAATAAAATAAAATAATTAAAAAACACGTCAAGGTAGACAAGGTTTGTGTAAATGTCCCTCTGGCTTCAACTGGAAGACACACATACACTGGGTGATTATTACCGTTTATTAATTTGAGGTTATGTTCTATATCAATAAAAATTTCAGTTCACGTTGATGCGGAAATGTCTGTATTTTTACCTTTAAAATTGATACGTATTGTATATATTTTTTTGACCGTACATATGCGTAAACATGTTCACTGTTGATGTATCTTCCTTCCTACGTAGGTCGCAAGAGAGAGGTATTTTTGTTTCGTAGCGATTGCTAGGGATTTACTCTGATAAGCGAAGAACGTGATTCTGACATAACTATTGTCGTCGTATGTTAATATGACTCTAGAAACAGAATTACTTTTAACTACTGCCAATATCACTAAACTTTTGAAATATTCGTGGCTGTGGAAATTTTGAACGTGATCTTCTGAACTGTGAGGCCTTGTAGTCATATATTTTGTTATTAGCATTTACGGTAGAAGTTAGACTTAAGTGTAGATCCCAACAACAAACTTCCGAAATCCATCGAGTTATGCATGTGGACGATCATCCTCATTATGCGTTCCCAGTAGGCACATGATGGCAATTGGGGACAGGACTAAGCATTGAGGTAATATCTCGGCATGGATTGAACTGGGCTGTGGGGCATCAACGATTGGAGAGAACGATGCAGCTGATCTGAGGTTTGAAGACCGCAGTCCATGTTTTCACCACCGTGAGAACCCCACATTTCAAACACAAGTTTCGTTGTTGACGTTAGGTTTTATTTGCATATATTTGACCCTCAGATAAACCAACGTGCTTGTATAATTATAAATATTGTTTTAGTGATTTTTTTACCGGGAACTGTTGTTTATTTTGTCTGGTTTCACACTATGCGTGAAATGTACACTGAATTGAATGTGTTTGATGGATTAGGACTTCGTATTTGACTTTAATGATTTTTCTGAAAGACGTTTTCACCCGAATCTTGAATCTAGCAAACTTTTTTCTAGAGAGGGCATTTGTGATTGCGCACTTAGCTTTATGGGTCGACGGATCGCATCAGGAATAGCATTCGACTCTTCTGCCAGAGTCACCATCTACACACACTATCAGTTATCCTGATATAATTTCTCTTGTTTTTCTTAAGAGCTTGTAGTCGGATTTTGTTCCTTGCGAAACGAGCCACAATCGCTTCTTTCCCTGTCGCTCTACATTTATTATTAATAATAAAAATATGTCCTTAATCGTAAGATAAGTAATTTTGATTTTGTTATTACATCATTAAATGACCCTTTTGGTCGATATGTTCCAAGCCCTAACCTGAGGAATGGTTGCTTATGGTGTTGTGTGTGGGTGGGTGAGGATTTGTCTAAGCGGTTGCTGGCCATAATATGTACCTAGAAAGGAAGTACCATTATTCACTGTGTTTGGTATCGATATATGGCCACACGGTCTGTCCTCTGAATTCGGAATACAAATGGCATCTTAATATGTACGCAGTATTATTTGAACAGGATGCCTGTTACTACAAAATGATGATGATGATGATGATGACAGCTGTCACAGATGAAACTCATTATGATTCATAATTAATCCTTGG
Organism: Zootermopsis nevadensis; assembly: GCF_000696155.1. Next base: position 661,589 of record NW_019059915.1, read on the forward strand.
GCATTTGGTAGGAATAATACCCAAGACACCATTGATACAAATCTGAACAGCTCCCATTTAACATTGAAGTCAATAAACCTGCCATTATTGTTGTGTGAGACAGTAACAGAATTTGTTAGTTACATAGTTTGTTACAGGCAGGATATTATTTTAAAATGGCTCCCAATCACTTTCCAGTTTTCCAATTCACAGTCAGTTCATGTTATAAAACATCTGCAACTGATAAAGTGTCATCAAATCACCAAGAAGGGGAGTGACATAATGTTGAGTCAGGTTGAATTGCTGCCACTCCTGTCTGCCTCCAGTGTGGCCTTGCTGCACCATAGTCCCATCACCTGTAGTTACATTCCTCTCTCAGGATCCAGTTGTGTCTTATTCTCCAGTGGAGTCAGTACCATACGCACTGCACTGAAATGTATCTGATCAGTAATGTTTTTCAGGTATTATGATGTACTTTATAGTGGATGACTTTGTTTAGCAGCGAGAAATAACTTGACCTCTTAAATGAAACAGGTGCTGGAAATATGTGTTATATTTATTTTAATGATGTAAGATATTTTTACAAGAGAAGGTCATTTGATGACATTGTAGTTGTAAGAGAAAGCTGAAATATAGGATGATTTGAGGAGGAGTGTTTATGTGACTGCTGTTAAGTGCTTGCTTCTGGAAGGTTAGGCCAAAAATGTAATGCTCATCTGTTTGAACTCCAGAATCACTTGATGAGTTTGGACAAAAAGTTAATTTATTTGGGATTACAGATGTGTTATCACCAGTGCTGATCAGCTTGATAATATTAATAATTAAGATACAATATTATTAAAAATAGATGTTACATTGACAATTTAAATGTTGGCATGATTTGGTGCCTGGATTTGTCAAGGTTTGTGTAAGAAAGATGTTAAAATATATTTTTTTTACTTTTATGTTATCTTTGTATAAACTCCTAATAATGTTAGAGTGGTGAAATGATTATGATTTGGGCATGAAGCATGAATGTATAAAAGATAAAACAAAATTTTGGATGGAACATTTCAAAGGACAGTACCATTTGAAAGACCTAGAATGAAACAGGAGGGCAGTATCGAAATGCGTCTTAGCAATGTGGGTTTGTGGGAATGTTAACTGGATTGAACTGTTTCATGGTATGTCGTAATGGTGAGATTTTATGCTAGATTAATTCAGTGCTATTGCATTACAGCAGTCCATACTAATCTACACACATTGTATGTATGTAAGCAAATAACTTGAACTCTGCAATTATATGTTAAAACTCGATGTCTGTATTCACTGCAGGGTCAAACAAATGATAGCCATGAACCAGATATGGTCCTAGAACTGAATTATGGTCTAGCTACCTAAACAAATTTTAATTAGTGTAGTTTGCTAAAATTACTCCACAGTACATAATATTCTTCCAGTCAGTGACAGGAAATACGTATACTTTTTTGATTATAATTGTGTCACTGCCCCACACAACATTTAAATACTTCTATTTTCTAAGTTTTAACACTCGCATAGTAAAAAGAAATCGAGTGATAGTTTCATACTTGCATCTTGTAACGGTTCGGAAGCATGTGACATCATAAATCTCCATTTCTGGTTAGCTCGTGAAAATGATGTAGTTTTGTGACTAGTTCCAACTGAAATACGTACTCACGTTGGATAACAGTAATAACAAAATAAAATGCCGTGAAAGTATTCTTATAGGTCTACAATTTCAGGGTGAAATAATATGAATATAATTGAAGGTTCCAGAGATATTATGCTAAGTTTCTGAAAATAGCATATGTGAGATTTTTCTTTTGTGTACTCATATGATCAGTGAACATTGATAATGTCTGTGAAAGAATAACATGAATGAAGCTCACTCTTTGTGTACTATTAATATTTCTTAAGGAGTCATACATTAAGATCGACAAGTATAACGAAATCTTGTGACAGTGTTGCAACATCCATTTGTTGACTTGACATGAAATGATCCCTTTACCACAATGTCCCAGACTAGGTCTTGGGTTCACCGTGGCTTCTGTCCAGTGGTTACTGGGTTTGCTCAGAGTAAAGTGGACAGGGTGTGAAACTGACCACTTCCCCCATCTGGTACCAAGGTTAAGAATGCTTTTACCTGATTTTTTTTAAGTGTAAGATTATTTGCAGTATGCATACAAGACATACATTGTTCACACTGTAATAATTTTTTTGTGTTGCAGCTGGACACATGGTTTGGGACGAAAAAGAAGGAGAAGGGCCGGGGGGGTAGTGGCCAACTCCCCCGGCCACACTCGGAGTCAGATTTCAATGAAGTGGAAGAGCAGGAGCTCTTTGTAGAGCAACTTGATGCTGATGAGAAGTTTCTGAATGAAAAATTTGAGGAGATGCTGGTTTGTATTCAGATTTCTTTAGGAATGAATAGAGTTAGTTATACTGTAAAGCAGAGATACCCAGCCTTTTCGGCAGCTGGGTCACATTGAAAGATATGATATGCTACAGGGCCAGAGCTTTCAAATATATTTCATTATTAATGTGAAACTTGGGCCTGCCTTTGCTGCACAAGGAAACTGCGCAAGGGAATTTACATTTTGATGTATAAAGTGAAGCTTTCACAGCGACTGAAGTTCATGAAAGACTCTCGGATTGCAAGCTGCATGCTACAAAGCAGGGCTGTGGATTCGGTACTAAAATCTTCGACTCTGACACAGACTCCCTCATAAAAGCTGAATATGTATTAATAATGGTAAACCTACTAAAATGGTAAATGGTACCACAAGATATTTCATCATCACCACGTGAATCATCAGGCTACTTTTTAGACTTATAACCTATATTTAAATATAAGTCTAATGGTTACTGCAGAAATCGGTTGATTTGTAGACAGTTTGTATTGTTAAGGAACCAGAGCCAAAGTTACAAAGGATTATTCCAACACCATGTGGCGCAATGCCATGAATCTCCCTAAGCGTGAGGCTGCCAGCGGCTCACATGATAGTGATAGTGTTAAAATAATATTTTCCTAAGATTTCATATCAGAGTTGGCGTTGGTACATTTTACCGACTCCGGCTCCGACTCCACCTGAAATTGCTTCCGTCTCCATGACTCCGACTCCACAGCCCTGCTACAAAGGATCAGATTTGCTATGCAGCAGCCCTGAGGATGGGAGCAGAGATTGTTCTCGAAACGTTGGCAGAAGATACGGTTTATTCACCATTCAGCTACCTGACGTGGCTTATAATCTGAGAGTCTTTCATCAAATTGACATTTTGTTCAATTTTTGAAATGTGAATTTGCATCACATAATATAAGTGCTTATCAGTGATTCTTGAACAGATCCTTGCTTTGTTTGGTTTCATATGCCTGTTCTTATTAAGCCTGTTTACATGTATATGTGCTGCCAGATACACATACAAAATTTTATGTCACGTTACATAATGCAGAGAACTGAGATGCTGTTAAAGAAGCATAAAAACTAATTAAAGCTTCATGGTTGAAGCTGCTATGCAGAATTGAGTTATACTGCAGTTCATCAAGTTATGATTTCTACTGGAGCACCACTGACTTCAACAGAGAATGGGTTTTCAAAGATATATGTTTGTGGTGTATAGCTACAAAAGTCATTGAATTTCATTTTAAAATTCTGAGCCAAGGAATCGGTCATTTCAACAGCATGTACATTTGGGAAGAGAATAATTACTGATTCATCCATGTGAATCAGCTCACAGGAAGAAAAAGGACATAGTATAACATTTTCCAAATGTTTTTGAAACAGTTTCAGGTTCATTTCAAAAGCTAAAAGCTCTGACGGTCCCAAATATATAAAAAATGAGTTCCTGTGTGTCTTTAAATTTGGTATTTAAGTCATTTACATGGTGGATGATATCACACAGCAATGCCAAATCCCAATGGCACTTCTGATCACTAAGTTCAGCAGAAAGTTTACATTTCTCATTTATGAACATTTCTATTTCTGTCCTCAAGCCTGAAAAATGTCAACGCTGCCATACAACTCATCCATCAGACTTCTGTATGTTACAAGACATATCCATGTTTAGCACAAATTTGTAACAAAAAATAGATCGAAACATGATTAAGTCCATGACATCAAATAAAGTTCATAGCTGACACTACAACTTTCATAGTATTTTCAAACTTCAAAAATTTCCAGAAAATGCTTGTTGAAGGATGATGTAGTGAAGTTCTGAAGTTCCATGTTGAATTCAAGATTTTGTTTGTTCATTTTTACCTAATTGTACCCATCATCTCTGTTTTCTTTACAATCATTCTTGGAGGACTGGCTAGCGTGCCTCTTCTCTGCTCTCTCTCGCCCAGTGACACTCTCACAGATCTGTGTTTTTCCTAGCAATACCTCTTCCTCCCCCACCCCCCATGTAGACATTGACCCTGAAAGTGACATCTGTGTTGTTTGGTGAAGTAATTAAAAATGTTTAGCATTTATTTTGGCTCATCCCTGAAAGTTGAAGTTTTACATTAAACTCCAATCATGGAAACCTAAGGCTCTTGGATTAATTAATCAGTGCCAGAAATTCCACTCAGAGTAATACTAACCTGATGACACGTCTGAAATTGTCTAAGCTTTACAGATGTTCTGTCTGGTTTGATTCACATTTACAAGTCAGTTTGCACATTCTTTGGCTTTTTCATATTTATTATATGTTACAGCTGAAAACTGTCCTAGGTACATTATAATGATTTGTATCTATTCTCTGTAGAATGACATGAACCTATCAGAAGAAAAGAAACAGCCATTGCGAATGCAACCCTCTATGAACAAGAAGATGATGCTTATCAACCATTTTAAGGGATCACTAACACAGGTACAGATTCACTGTAAATATGGAATATTTTTTGTTTGATTGAGTGAACAAATTGGGCCATTTCCGCCAGTTGTTTCGTATCTTTTGGGTTGAAGCATTGTGTGATTACCCTCCTGATGGAGGCAGCAAGGACGTCTACAGCGTTGGTAAACTTTTACCAGACTACATAGCACTACAACCCAAAAGACAACCATAATTTGACAATCTCAAGTTCTACTTTGATCAGGTGTTCATCACTTTGTATGATTGCAGGATAACTGCAGTAAATTCTCAAAACCTGCAGACTACATCCAGTACCTGAGTACACCTGATCTCAGTGTCAACAAACTGTATGGGTGTATAGAGTCCCTAAGGATAGCGCTCACCAATAATCCTCTCAGCTGGGTACAAGAATTTGGTACAAAGGGTTTGAAGCAGGTTTTGTCTATACTCAACGAATGCTATAGAAAGTAAGTACATTATCAGTTTGCAAATATGGAAATCAGGAGAACGGACAGCACTTTTTTTATCTTGTGTGTGCTTTTCTCATATTAACCCATTAAAACTGAGTGGTAACTATACGTACCATCTGATTTAACAATCAGTAACTGCTCTGTGCCCACAGAGTGAATTTATGGGTTTTGTGTGATTGTCAGAATATAACAGTGATTATCTCGCTAACAGCATTAACCAAATGATATTTGTAATGGAGATGATGTGTTTTATTTGAGGTAGGGACTGAATTTTTTTACTAATGTTTGGACAGGCTTGACTATTGCAGTGATTTTTGTAATGCGTTAATATAAATGTCCACAGAAATGTAAAACATGATCCCAATTCAGTATCTCCAGTACATACCACACCGCATTCCATAAGAATGACTGCTTATCATATACAAAGCAAGTTTCCCACTTATTAGTTACATACCTGACAGATTTGTCAGCAGTAACACAAGGAGATGAAATGATTGCTGCATGATTTTGGCTAACATGTCATTGTTATCGGCTGGTAAATTTTCTGTTTTTAAAACAAACTTATGTTACATCGAACTCACAAATGTCGTGTATCAAATAACAATCATTTGTCCAGTACAGATTGGTTAAAGGACTAGAGTCCATTTACGCAGCCCATCTGATGCCAAAAATTAGAGATATACTTCATGTACATGGTTTCATTAGAAGGTGTTGATACTGATTACATGGGAATAAAGATGCTATACTTACAGGTGGGAGGGGGAGTTCAGTAGTCTTCAACATAGGGTTCTTCACACTTGTTCTGTAATTTCTTCCAGTGTTGAAAGAATCTCTCAGACTTAATTTTGTAAAGCACCCACAACTGTTTAAGTACAGGGTTATTCATAATTCCCTGACACATTATAAAAAAATCACCAGACTTGAATGGTGCAAAGGATGGTAACATGCGTCATGCAAACTCTCCAAGTTTGCAGCAGCACTTGGAGGAAGATGGTTTCTCTGAAAAATTGATTTTCAGTGACGAAGCTATGTTTCACGTTTATGGGAAGGTGAACAGACACAATGTGCGGGTATGGGGAAATGAAAACCCACATGCCACAATTGAGCACATTCGGGATTCATCGAAACTGAACATTTTCTGTGCGATATCCAAAGAGAAGGTGTACAGGCCATTCTTATTCGCCGAGGCAACCATCACTGGCACGTCCTATCTTGAGATGATGCAGGAATAGCTAATCCCGCAGCTTTATGATCACAGTGATAACTTCATTTATCAGCAATACGGGGCTCCGCCACACTACCACCGCCTCGTCCGCCTGTGGCTACCTCAATCATCATTTTCCGTAACGTTGGATCGGACACATGGCTGCCAATGACCATGCTCTGCTTCGCTGGCCTCCCCAATCACCTGATCTGATGCTGTGGTACATTAAGGACCAGGTCATTGTTCCGCCTCTGCCACGGGATCTGCCTGAGCTGTGAAGACGAATCGTCACTGCCATCTCATAAATCGATAGTGACGTGCTAGAGCGGGTGTGGGCGGAAGTGGATTATTGGCTTGACGTTTGCCGCCCCACAAAGGGCGGACACAGAGAGCATTTATGAGGTATATAAAATAAAGTTGGAGAGCTTCTCTTTCTATTGGCTTGTCCTATGTTACCATCCACTGAACCATTCAAGTCTAGCGGTTTTTTATAATGTGTCAGGGAGATATGAATAACTGTATTTTTAAGTCATTAAAATTCATCCACTTACTAATGTATTCTTCAATTTAATAAATAAAAAATGTACAGGTAGGAACTGGTTAGAAGAGACATTCTCACTTGTGGAGTATTGTGTTTAGCTACGAAGTGCCACAAATCTGGACTGGGTGAGCAGATGCACTCTCTTAGTGAAGTTGCTACTTACAGAGTCCCACTTTTGTGGCCATTTATAATGCACTGCGTCATGTCTCATTACTTGTAAAGAGAAATGATGGTCTGACCATGTAGAACCTGCTCATGGGACACAGCATTCTCATAATCGAAGAAAACAATAAGCATCACTCTGATTTTTCTGCACACTTAACATCCTTCTTTTGGTCCCAGAAAACAAGGGATTTTTCCTTCTTGTGGATGCTATTGTTTGGTGGTGGTAACTGTAGACCCATGTTTTACCACCTGGTTTGAAACTTAGGTCGTGTGCACATTGGCAAATGATGAGTGAAAAGCGTTGAGAGGTGTTTATATCGGTAAACGTTTATTAGTGAATACTGTACACAGAATAGTGTCAGCTGCAACAGTGCAGGTTGTGGCTTCTGAATGATCCACAATTATGAAGAGAATTGTTAAAATAAAAAGCATAACCACAAGCATGCAGTGTTGGGAATTTCACCATTTGTTCAGAGAATGTTGGCAAGATCCCTAATGGATTTTGAGTTTTTGCATGTCTCTTGCAACATTTGACTGTGTTTTGTCATGAGTAAAATACCAATTACAGAAGAAAGTACTAATTTTAAGAAACCTGTTTTCCTACAAGAAAGGCTGTTTAATTTAATAATGTTTTTGAGAATTTATTTTATTATTTACAGTGAATTTTATTAGAAATATGCAAGAGAATATTTTGTGGGCATTAGACATCTTAATATTTAGGGATTAAAAATTAAATTAAATCCGTGGCGTAACAGCTCCAGAGAGCCAAAGCCGACTAGCTTGACTGCTGGCCTCACATTCACATGCCTAAGCAGAGGTGAACGATCATCCAACCAGATATAGGGTGACGTGTGGTCAGCACGACGAACCCCCAGCCATCGCTAGCTTTCCTGGCCGGATTATGCTACACATTGTAGCTCTCCAATTTTCTCACGATGCTGGGTTGGCACCGGTCCCATACACTGGTCGAAAGCTCATGAGAAAATTTCTTCTCCCCCAAGACTCGAACCACCGCGCATTCTGTATCGCCGGTCCGAAGCATGATGCCTCAGACTGCGCGGCTATGGCGCAGGACAATATTTAGGGATATTATACATAAATTATTATTTTGTACCGCTGGAACTGTAAGTTGAGAGTTTACCTACTCTTGATGCATTTGTGCTTCTATATACATGACTAGATCACATTTTTTGTTTTTCCTCTAACTTCCAAATTTTCTAGTGGACCGAGTTTTCCAAGTATGACAGTCAGCTAATCACGAAGTGGTGGCCCTCTCTGATAATATATAAACTTTTTGTCCAAGTGTAAATCAACTTCAGGATTGGGCTGTCATCTCTTGTGAGACTGGCTTTTCTGGGTGGGTTCTGTGTATTAGCTTGCACAATGAGAAAACTTACCTGCTGACTGAGATGATGAAGTTGTAGATGGCATGCCCTATCTCTATTTGTATTATTATCCAAGGTGCCTTTCATATAGTCTTCACTATAATTGTTCATAGAGATAGAGGGAGTAGAATGGGGAAGGTTTTCGGTTGCAGAGGTTTGAAGAATAGTCTTGTGTTGTGAATATGTTAGATTCCAGTTTTGGTTCACAGTCTTCATGCAGCAATTTTTGTGTAAATACTGAACCTTAACTTATAATAGGGTTATTCATAATTCCCTGACACATTACAAAAAACTGCTAGACTTGATTGGTGAAATGGATGGTAACATAGGACATGCCGATAGAAAGAGAAACTCTCCAAGTTTATTTTACATCCCTTAATATGCTCAATACCCATGCGCTGCTTCGTTGGCCACCACGATCACCTGACCTGGCGCCATGTGATTTCTTCTTATGGGGGTACGTTAAGGACCAGGTCTTTTTACCGCCTCTGCCACGGGATCTGCCTGAACTGCGAAGCTGAATCATCGCTGCCATCTCACAAATCGATCGTGACATGCTGGAGCGGGTGTGGGCAGAAATGGATTATCGGCTTGACGTCTGCCGCGGCACAAAGGGCGAACACATAGAGCATTTATGAGGTATATAAAATAAAGTTTGAGAGTTTCTCTTTCTATCGGCATGTCCTATGTTACCATCCATTGCACCATTCTAGTCTAGCAATTTTTTGTAATGTGTCAGGGAATTATGAATAACCCTGTATATACACATTATTCCTCAATGTAGATAAACAGCATGCTCTACAATTGGATAAGCAGACTGGATAATTTACATAAATATATTTTTTTGTCTTTTGTATAACAGTGACAGAAATTAGAATTTATATACTTCATACCAAAAAAAAGTTCTTTTTACCTAAAAAGCCCACAATAATTCCTGTTTCTTCCCACATCTTACCTGTTTTCTTATAATCAGGGTGCCCATCGTTCCACAAAGGCAGTTTTGCTTGTGCTTAAGAAATAATTATTTCCCTATCAGAGTTGGAAAATTTATTTTTTTGTTTGGATATGTATGTATGTTGTGACACATCCAATAGTGAGAATAAACTGGTAAGCAACACGTAACACTATCACTCACAATTTAAGGTAACTAGAAAGGCAATGCATTGCATTTTCTCACAACTTTTGCTCAGTGGTCAAGGTCAGTGTACACACTTCCTTTTAAAACTGTGTGTTTGAATTATTTCTGATAACGCTCAACACTTAATGCTAAACACTCATCGCTCATTGCTTGCCAGTGTGAATGTGACCGTATTTAGGAGTCTTTTTCAGTTTATGCACTCCATATTATCTCCTTTACAGTTACTTATATCTTCGAATTTAATGGGGTTTGAAAATATCTTTTAAACTTCCCTTATGACAGACATATTACAATTCCTGTAATATTCATCCGAGTCATAAAGAGGTTTTTTCTGGCCAGATAAATTTCCATGTTGTACTGATCCTGTATGACTCTCTTGAATGTTATCATATAAATGATGCAGGAGAATGTTGTATTTACGTTCTCAGAATGTGTGTTTTCCTGTAGTGTACAATGTTTTCCCGACACTATACAGTCTTAACTACGGACATTGTAATTAAATATAAACTTTTTTTGCTCCATTAATTATTTTACCATTTCAGTGATTTTAGTTATTGCAAAATGTCGTTTTTTATTTTGAATTTGTCAACTTCACTTTTGAATCATTGGCTACTGTGAGGAGTTAGTTACAGTCTTGCCAAGTATGCTTTTAGCTTACATTGTGCGAATGTTTTGAAATTGACTATTTATTATTTAATTCATCTGTTTTCTCGTTCTGTTGCATGTACTGTGCTTGTTTAATTTGAATTTGCATGTTTAATAAGGCATAAACAAATTTCTTTAGAAGAAAAATTACTACAGCACGTTGACAAACATGAGGACTTATTTCCTTGGTGAAGCATCCTACATTGTCAGTATAAAATGTGATCCTGCTTATTCTGTGCAAAAGTTTCATAATATCTCACGAATAATTTTACATTTTTTCAGGATACTATATATTTTTAGTTTCTGGGTATTACACATGGTAAAAGTATTTGTACAATGGGCAACAAAAATCAAGCACTTGAAATGATCTAAATCCCCAACAGAAGTGATGTAAGCATGCAGCTGGCATCATATGAGGCTCGTCCACAAAGTAAGTTTCCCTGGGGCCGTTTACAGAAACAAAACACAATTTCATGGAAATATTTATTGCAACAGATACAGCAAGTGTCCAGCTATTTTTCAACACATTCGCCACCAGAATTGAGACATTTGTCATACCGTGGGACCAACTTTTGAATACCTGGG
>NW_019059915.1:674080-694275 GCF_000696155.1 Zootermopsis nevadensis
TACGTCATTGCTCTATCACGTACGCACAGTCGCTTCGCGCAATATAAGGTTTGCTAGCTGTGGGACGAGTGGGAAACTTACTTTGTGGACACGCCTCGTAATTCTTGTCATTTTTGAGTTCTGTGACCGTCTGACAGCAAAATGAAGGTGTTGGCTATATATACTTCACTTGGTTGCCTTGTAGAATAGTTGGTATGGTAGGGGACTGACATTAAAACAAAGTCCTTTCTAAAACATGTGTTCTTTGCAAATTACATTTTTTATGATGAATAAATATAAAATAAATACCTGCTTCTTTTACACTCCTAGCCTTGTCAATGTAGCGCACAAATAATACAGTGATAATGTGAATGATAATAATGATGATTACTTTTTGTTCAATAACAGAAAGTTACCACAATCTGCATATTTTAGCATCCATTTTCAATTGCTCTTGATGCGAATTCCACGCTGAAGCATTAAAACATACAATTGAATAATATAACATGAGCACAAGTTTGATAGGTATTTGTGCCAGTACAACAAACACATTGCAATAATATATGTAGAAATCAGATGTCAGTAATACAAAATACAAATTATTACATTAGCCCTTACAAGGGCTATTTTGAAGACCTGGTATTTTTAATAAGGTGTTAAGAATTTTTAAGCTTCAACCGTGGATGTCACAGAGCTTATTTCTTCTATAAAGAAGCCACAGATTTGAGAGGGTTAGATATTTTGAATGACGTGTATGTTCCCTCCTTCGTTTCATGTCTAACTTTCATTGGAGTATTTTGTTCACCAGCGGCCACTACTGGTAAGTGAGTGATAGCCAAGCACTTCAGATAGTCCTGGACATTTCTGCAATACTGCCTTACTCAGATAACTGCTGTTGTTCTGCACTTAATATTTTTAATTGTTTCAGAAGTTACTAACTGTGAATCAACATTTAAAAGTGCATGCTTCATTTAAATTCATGAAATTTTAAATGTACTTGGTGTCAGAGATCTTATTCTTCCATAACCCTTATGTAGCAGAAATTGCAGATATGTTAATTTATCATAATGTTAAGTAATATAATCAAATCATTTCGGGGTCTGCAGTGGCCGCATGGTCTAAGGAGTGGGCCTTGTGCCACTTGGTCGCTGGGACCATGGGTTCGAATCCCACTCAAGCCATGGATGTTTTTCTGTGTCGTGCTGTCCTGTGTACAGGTAGAGGCCTTGTGACGGGCCGATCGCTTGTCCAAGGAGTCCTATCGAATATCTATAGATCAAGCCAACGAAAAGTTGGGACCCGCAGTGCTCAGGCACTTGAAGAACGGGTCGTTCCCAGTATCCCAGGTGTCATATTTCCTACTCTTCTCGTAGTATTGGTTTTTAATTTTACAATAATGAGATGGAAGGAGTAGATCCTGGAGAAACAGGTTTCAATGGTGTGAACTGTGTTTAAATGTGTCAGGTTAGAGTGGGATTCTGTGAAAAAGGTGATGAATTCTCAAGTTCTGTTAGAAGTGGTTTCATGCAGAGAACAGTGATTGTCATCTGATCAAAGAGAACCCCGACCCATGTTGTGAGATTTGATCAGAGTTATTGTGATGGACAGGGACATGTAGCATGCATGTTTTTTTCTCTTTCAGTTCAACCTCTTCAGTTGGTATAACATACAATCAATAATCAAGGATGAAGGCATTAGCAGTACTAGAAAAACATGATGTAATTGTTTTGGAATTATTAAGATGCTAATCAGTCTGTCCTCTAAAGTGATTTAACCCTTTGAAACTAACTGGTAACTGATTTAACAATCAATAACTGTTTGTTTTGTATTTATTGGTGTTGTGTGATTCTTTTATTTTATATTTATTGGCTTATTGTGATTCTCATTGTAAACAGGCATTATTTTCTCGAACACCTTTAACCATTTGATCTTTGTAATGTTGAAGTGTTGTGTTTTCTTTGTCGGACCGCTTAAATATTGTTTATCCTGGATCCAAGGAGTTAAATAGGTATTGAAATTTGAGAATTAGAACTGTCTAGCCTACCTAACACACCACAGTCACTGGGGTGACTGACCATATTTTTCATGCATCTAGCTAATGATTTCTGACAAGTTTTAAAGGATACATCCTGTTGTGTGTTGTAGGTTAGGTTGACAGTCCATCTATACAAACATTCTTGATTATAGTTTCAATGTTTATTAAGAATTTGCAATAATTTTTCTTGACTTTCTAATAAACATGAAAACTATAATCAGGAAGTTTTGTTCAATTTCAGGTTTTTATTGCAGTGGGTCTGAAGATGGCTGTCTTCTGGGTCATTGTGCCATGTAGTCTGGTAGAAGTTTACTGACGTTTCAGACATCCTTGCTGCCTCCATCATCATGGCATGTGTGTTACTCAACACCCTGTTGATGGAGGCAGAAAGGACCTCTGAAACGTCAGTAAACTTCTACCAGACTACATGGCACAATGACCCAGAAGACAGTCATCTTAAGAATTGTTGTGTAGATGGAATATCTGTACCTCACCATTGGGATACTGGTTATAATTGATTTGTTTATGACTATGTTGTGGTTATAAATAAATGAAACATTCTGATAATATAGTTGGAGTGTCTTATGCAGGTTTATAGTTAAAGGTAGTAATGAGTTCAGTCTGAAGGCTTTATTTTGTGAATCTTGACCAAACTCCATTCTTATATATTGTTTATAATTCAAATTAAAAATAATTAAACATTGGTGAACATTTGTTTACAGTAATTGTTAGGCAAAATGAATGCTGGCTTAGGATCTTATTCAGTGGCAGTAATTTGCGATCATGTTTAGGAACTTTGGTTTTTTTAACAATTTTACAAGAAAGAATTATTTTCAGTTAGCACTGCCAACTACCCAAGGACTGCCCTTTACTATGTAGATTGTTAGATCTTCAGTTCTTCATGTAGATACCACAAGTGTGTTGATGAAAATTTGTAAAAATCAAATTATTAAATTGTTATATATGTACATAATGAAAGCATGGAATAATATGGCTCATTCTGCAGATTTAAGATATTTATACTCCCATGAAGTAGGAAACATCATGCCTCTGTTCTAGTTCACTTTGTCTGAGAAGCTACTAGTCATTCAGCTTGCCAAGAATTTCCTAGTCTTTCCTGAGATCTGAGGGTCCATTAAATTCAAAGAGCCCACTGTTGGATCCTGCATTGAACCGGTTTAATTCAGTCCACATATTCACACCCTGTTTATTTAAAATGTAATATCATATCATCTATCTATTTTCACATTTAGGTGGTGTAATTTTGTGTTTGACCATTAGATATCCTCCATAACATTTTTTATTGGTGACATTTATTGACAGAAAGGTAAACAGTGTACAATCAGCCTAAATTAAGATTAATCTGAATGTGTTGCTTGTTTGATGATACTTGGATAATGTAACCTTTAACTGGACCATTTACACAACCATTGTGTGATGCGCTAAGTAACATTAATGAAGAATCAATTTAGATTATAAAGTTTTTTCTCATTTAAAGGTTTGCTAATACTTATATTGCTATTACATTATTCATATGGATAATACATGTATTTACAAAAGTTGACACCTGTTTTCCCTGCATCAAAAGATTTACTATAAGGAAAGGCATCGCACATAGCATAAATTATTTTAACCTGTGTAATACTAAGTACTGACTTAAAATGAAGAAGAAGGGCATGGAAAGGAGTGAGACATCTCTTTGAGATGTGGAGAGGAAGCATTGTACGTGGCAAGATACTGGATGGAGCATCATGAAAGGGAATATGTGTGCTCATGTCAGTTTACTTGGCCTCTGCACTCATTAGTGGTGATTTTGGCTTGATGTTTTATGCCTTGTTTATAACGTAAGATGGCAGAGCAGGTACTTACCATTCAAGTAACATTCTGTGTGTCAGTGTTTGCTCTGTTATGTATGTATGCTGCTCATAATGCACATACAGCAGGGTAATGTTATTGTGGATGGCAGTGCTAAGCGGATTATGCCATACTAACGTCCCACCCCCTTCTTTAAGATGCCAATATAAATGAGATGGATTCAGTACCATTTTAATGTTTTTACATTTTATATTCATATTTATTTGGCAGTGATAATCGGTATGATCGTATCCAGTCAGAATGTATTCGCTGCCTTAAAGCAATTATGAACAACACAGATGGGATCAAGTTGATGTTTGACCACAAAGAAGCTCTTACGATCCTGGCCCGTTCGTTGGATCCATCAAAGCCCAATGTAATGCAGCAGGCAGTCCAGGTGTTGGCTGCCATCTGCCTGATCCCACCATCGGGACATGAGCGGGTGTTGGAAGCCATTACCATGACAGGAGAGATTAAAGGACGTGAGAGGTTCCAGCCAGTGGTTCAGGGTCTCATGGTGAAGAGTCACTCATCTCTTACAGTGAGTTATGGTATTATGCCAGCTATGAGTCATCTGTTTGTAGTCTGTCTGTTGAACTTATTCATGTCATGTGACATTCTCCTGAGTGGGCATCCAAATTATCCTCTTTATATTGCAATGTATTTTTTCTATCAGACCTGTATGGGAATTTATGATTTTACTTGTGTTGGAAGTGTTGGAATAATTTTCTGTCTCTATGTCTTATATATGCTCATGAAATTTTTAAACTTATGTTTTCTTCTGAAATTTGTTTATTTCATGCTGTTCACCTTACAAATTTAGTTTCTACAACTAATAGTAATTTGTTTGTCCTACTTTCCTTATTTTAGAAGGGATAATAGACTTATGGTATATTACAGTGTCTGTCATGTTCATCCATGTGTGTTTTCCATAATAACTTTTGAAACATTTAATAGGTTTTCATGAAACTTGATAAGAACATTATGCCACTAAACAGCCCTGGTTTAGAATTATTACTTTTGTGTCATTGGTAGTATAAATATGGCAGCTATGTGAACTTATGATGTAGGAGCAACGCTAGAGCCATTTAATGTAATTCTTTTTGTGATATGGCTTTGTGAAGACAATTTTTATGTAGCATGACATTCACATGAAATGTAAATTTGGCTCTTAGCTTATTGGTATTAATTGTTGAACTGTAATTGTTAACATTGAAGGCAAAGTTATCTGTGTGCTTGAACACCATATCTCAGAGATGTATGTGGGAGTACAGTTAAAGCAAAGAGCTCAGGAGAAGTGGATCATGCTGTTCTTCTTAAACGTTTTGTCTTTGCAACAAATAGTCGATTTTAGTGTGCTTTCCTTGGCAGAAAGAGGGTTAACTTTTTCTATTTCTGTGGCATGGTGTGACTTTACTTTCCAAAAGATTGTCTTTTAGCTCTCCTTTCACACAGTTC
This sequence comes from Zootermopsis nevadensis, assembly GCF_000696155.1. Next base: position 679,407 of record NW_019059915.1, read on the forward strand.
CCATTTTGATTTTAAAAGTAAAGCCATCCTTAGGGGAGAGGAGGTATAGCTCCTACTTCATCTCAACCATGGGAGCACACCCTGGCTGCACTTTACCACTGGGAAAGGACCCTGGTGCCCATTGGACAGGAAGGTGGATGGACTCCAGAGCCAGTCTGGACGCAGAGGCTAGAAGAAGATCCTTTGCCCCTGTTGGAGATTGAACTGTGATCATCCAGCCTTTAGCCAGTCACTATACTGACTTAGCTACCCATCTCATCATCTTGATTGTTATTAATCAAAGATTTAACACTGTTCATTTCAAAGCCCTTTAGTGGACATGAATTATCCATCTAATCTGTAAAAAGTATTTCTGAACTTAGAGTAGCAGAAAGACTTTATAATAACAATATGCAACATTTTAAAAGTAATTTCTATCTTATTTGTTTGTTTTGTGGGGGGCTCTGCACCAGCTTTAAAAATTCTCAAAAATGCCTGTTGTCATGTTAGAATTAATAACAAATATAGATTATACAATTACTACGGTATTTAATTGAAAAAAGAAATGATTGGTTGCAGGTGGGATGTCTTCAACTCATAAATGCAATAGTTGCCACTCCAGATGATATGGAGTACCGTCTCCACCTGAGGAATGAGATTATGAGGGCAGGGTTGATTGATGTATTAGAGGTAAGTGTTGTAGACAAAAATGAATAACAGGCTGTTTATTTTTAGTTACTTTTCTAATTTTTTAGGTTTTGTCTTGAATTGTGATGGGACCAAGAGTGTTTGCTGGAGATGTTCTTTATCACATTTGCCGTGCAGAAAAGCCAAAGTAAAATCTGCAGATGCAGCAGTAAGTTGTCTGCTCTACGTGCCTGAATATAAGTGAACTTTTGTTTTGCTAGCAAATGGATCTTTTAACCTTCAAGAGTACAAAGGTGTAAATGGCCAGTAACCCCCAATCACTCAAAGTTAAATTCTGGGACCAGTGCTACTGGTGCATGTTTTTGCTTAAAGGTCTATATCTTCAATAAATAAAATCATAAAACAAGAATCATCTTTGTAAGCAGTGTTCAGTCACTTATTAACTTGTTTTTAGAAATTTTGAAATATATTATACAGTTAATGTTTTTAAATTTGTGCAACAGATACACCAGTTTTATATGTAAAATAGTTTTTATTTAATTTACTTACTAAAAGAACATTTTATGCATTATATAGAATTAGTTTTGTAGTCTGCAGCTTCCCCAATACTCGGTCCACAGTCTTTTTCTCACTTTTCATCCATTCACATGTCAAGTACAAGGTTTACTGCTCTATGAACAAACCCTTATATTGTAGGTAAAGAAGAAATTGTCTGATATTGCATTTTTAAGTTGTTATAAACATCCTACCAAACAAAACTAGGTTCTGTACCATTTTACCAGCATAATACCAATGACAGTACATGTTGGTTTCTTGTTCAAATATCATAATTAGAAATTCTATAAAAAGTAGTTTCATAATTTCCAGGGGTAGACTTTCTTGCAAAATCTGGGAATCCCAACCCAGGTGGTTGGCTTGTTAATGGCAGTGCAACACTCGCATTGCTATTGCTTTGGTCTGCTACATACCTGCTGTTTCCAGGCGCATCTTTGTGTTCATCTTCATCTCTGCTGCCTTCAGAGTGAGAAGAGGAATCCTGATGAGGCGGCAGCCGGTCACTTACATTAACAGTGGATATTTCCTCTTAAAGTAGTAGGTCAGAGTGCATGAACTGTCAGTCGTCAAATATGATAATGATTTTTGTCAAGGTGACAACTTCTTTTTCCTCAGACTCTGGAGAATGATGCCAGTGGGGACCTAACAGTCCAGGTGAAGATTTTTAATGATCACAAAGAGGAAGACTACTATGAATTTGTACAACGTTTTGACAATGTTCGTCTTGAACTGGATGATATCAATGATTGTTTTGAAGTTATCAAGAATCTTGTAATGGACTCCAGTGCTGAACCATACCTGTTATCCATACTGCAGCATCTTCTGTTTATACGAGACGATGCACTAATAAGGTGAGAAGTACTTTGAGTGTAAAGAAGTAGGCATCATACTGTAAATTAATGGAAACACTGATGTAGTTGCTAACCAAGTCCATGGTATGAGGTATAATCTGAATGTTCAGTTCACCACCGTCACAAAAGACTATTTGTCATTGGATCGTATGCTGACTTAGTTCAGTCCAGTTTACATTTCTGTTGTCAGATTCCATCCTGAAACACTTTTGTCTAGTTTGCATCTCTTTCATCTGTCAGTACTTCTGGATTTTATGTCCAAGATCATTTCCGGTCAGAAATGTCATGTGAACATAGGTATTTTTCTCAGTGGTTATGAAGCTATGGATATTTGAAATTTAAGTTTCATGCTCCTTGCAACATTCAAAGTTTGATGATATATATAGTGATATATATATATATATATAGTAGTGACTGCAGTGGCCAATTTTGCAGAGCACAGTGACCAATCCATCAGTCAGGGGACTTCTCATTCAGATAGTCTGCCACATGTCAACATTGGACTTATGTCAGGAGTTGTATTTTGTGCATGAATGACCTCAGAAATTATTGTCATAAAGTCACCAGGCGGTCAGTATAGAATGAGATGTGAATTGGATAAACTAGTTCAGGGTAGAATCCTTTCGCGTGCTTTTATCATAATGACAATAAGCCTTTTGCATTTTGTACTGAGGGACTTCTCAGTTACTGATTAATTGTCAGCTCTCTTCTGAATACCCTGTTCCATAGAGTTAATTGGATTTAGTACGTTACCGTAGTGTGGTTTGGTTCTTTTCAGCAGAGTGTATTTTTATTTGAATTTCAGGCCAGCCTATTACAAACTGATAGAAGAGTGTGTATCTCAGATAGTGCTGCACAGAAGTGGTTGTGATCCTGACTTCAGGGCCAAACGTAGATTTCAGATTGATGTGCAGCCCCTCATAGATACTCTAGTCGGTAAATGTTGGGAAATGATTTTCCAGACACATTGTCTTTAGTGTCTGTTGCCTCATATTTCAAAATGTTAGCTCAGTACTGTATACATTTGCAGTATTTCTAGGGCATATTCAGTTTTATGTTTATTTTAACATGTCAGATGTTTTGGGATGGATCCAACCATATCCTCCTAGGTATTTTTTTTTGCAGATAAATTTAATGCTTCTCCTTGTAATACAGTAAAATTTTGATGCAAGATGGTTTAATGCTCCTTATTTTAGTACAGTAATATTCCCAATTGTTTATAGATTTTTAAAAAGTCTGTGATTCTGTTAAAAGAAGTGCTATATAATATTGTTATTGAATTTGGTATACCAAAGAAGCTAGTGAGTCTAATAAAAATGTGCTTAAATGAAACCTGTAGTAAAATTTATGTAGGTAAATATTTAACTGACTCATTTTCCATTAAGAACGGTCTGAAAAACAAAGGAGATGTTTTGTCTCCATTGCTCTTTAACTTTGTCTTAGAATATGCCATCAGGAAAGTCCAAGCAAGATATGTAGGAGGGTTTGTAACTGATTGGGACACATCAGCTATCGGAATATGCTGCTGATGTTAATTTATTGGGTGATAATATAAATAAAGAGGAACGCAGAAGTTTTACTAGAAGCTATTGCTATTTTGAAATATGAGGTTTACATGACATTTGAGAGCTCTCATACTGTATGTTAGTAGCATTTGTGTGTGTGTGTATGTCTGTATGTTTGTGAAAGAGAAAGAGAGCATGCTTGCATCAGGATATAAAACTCTGATAAATTTTATATGCATCTATATTATTACTACAGTTATATCCATTTACTAAAGCAGTGAGTGTAATTGTAACAAATCAGCCTTTAGTCTTTAAATGAATCTGTGCATTTTACACGCACTGAAGAGTAGTTCTGATTTACTTTTCTCACATTGTTTCTAAATCATTTGTGTTGATTAACAATCCATGTGCAGTCATCCCTGACTGGCTGTAATTCATCATGTACCTCTTCTAGACTTATTCATCTTCTTTTAACATCTTTCACCTCAAACTTGGGTTGTTCCTACTAAATGCGATGCCATTGCTTGTTAGGAATCCTGTGATATTAAATTGTGTGTTCAAAGGATTTTAGTGTCTTGTATCCTAATTCATATAATTTCTGTTTTGTCTCAGTACTATTTATTGCATTTTCCAATTTTTTTCTAAGCTTTCGCATTAGTGATCCCCATGAATTCCATATGTCTTGTGACTGACTCTTATCCTGTCTGGTCATTGCTCGTGGTTCTGTTGCATGTAGTGTACTTGCTTAATATATATATATATATATATACACACACACACACACACACACACATACAGGGTTATTCATAATTCCCTGACACATTACAAAAAATCGCTAGACTTGAATGGTGCATTGAATGTTAACATAGGACATGCCAATAGAAAGAGAAACTGTCCAAGTTTATTTTAAATACCTCATAAATGCTCTATGTGTTCGCCCTTTGTGACGCGGCAGACGTCAAGCCGACAATCCATTTCCACGCACACCTGCTGCAGCATGTCACGATCGATTTGTGAGGTGGCAGTGATGATTTGTCTTCGCAGCTGAGGCAGATCCTGTGGCAGAGGCATTACAAAGACCTGGTCCATAACATACCCACATAAGAAGAAATCACATGGCGTCAGGTGATCGGGGTGGCCAACGAAGCAGCACATGGTTATTGAGCATTTATAAGGGATGTAAAATAAACTTGGAGAGTTTCTCTTTCTATCGGCATGTCCTATGTTACCATCCATTTCACCATTCAAGTCTAACGACTTTTTGTAATGTGCTAGAGAATTATGAATAACCCTGTATACATATTTTAACTTTATGATAGTATTGTTAGTGGAATGTTTTCAATTTATATGCTCAGAATTTTTTTAATACCTATGACCTATACTGGTTGACAGAAAAGTCTCGTGTAGAAGATGAAAGGAAATTGGTTGAAATGAGTCAAAAGTTAGAAGAAGCCATTGCAAATAGACAAGAGACAGAAGCAAAGCTTGCTCATGCTGAAAAGAAGTTGTATGAGTTGGAACAGCTTTCTGGAAAGGGCAAGGTAAGGAAGTATCATTCATGTCATCAATTTCTTGTGTCCATGCCTGAAAATATTTAAGTAGATTGAGGCTGTGCACATCTTTTGGGTACAATGTTTTTAAAAAACTGTAGGTTCAATTCAAAGTCAGGAGGTAAATATAGTAGCACTGAGATAGGTTTCTCCATATCCTGCTTTTTGTCAGTGCTAACATATGGTGAAACTTAATATCAAAACAGGTTCTCAGATGACATTTTACCTTGACCTAACACATGTGTAATTTTAGAGTCTATTAGTTTTAATAGAGAATCATGTGTAAGATTTAGTGGCTCCTACTTAGTTTCTAAATCATTATTTATGTATAATTTTGAATTTCTGTAATACATAAACTGAGGAAAATAGAATTAGCTCTGTTTTTATGTATCCTTGCAAACCCTGGCGCAGTTCAAATAGAAAATTATGTGGTGTGTGTAAGGAATGGTTAGGTTTATTCTGCATCTTGCAGGTTGGTGGGAGTCAACTCTCTCCACTTGTACCAGGAGGGCCACCACCACCCCCAATGCCAGGGATGGGAGGTCCTCCACCACCCCCGATGCCAGGGATGGGAGGTCCTCCACCACCCCCAATGCCAGGGATGGGAGGTCCTCCACCACCCCCAATGCCAGGGATGGGAGGTCCTCCACCACCCCCGATGCCAGGGATGGGAGGTCCTCCACCACCCCCGATGCCAGGGATGGGAGGTCCTCCACCACCCCCGATGCCAGGGATGGGAGGTCCTCCACCACCCCCGATGCCAGGGATGGGAGGTCCTCCACCACCCCCAATGCCTGGAATGGGAGGTCCTCCACCACCCCCAATGCCAGGGATGGGAGGTCCTCCACCACCTCCGATGCCTGGTATGGGAGGTCCACCGCCTCCACCTCTGCCTGGTATGGGTCCACCACCACCACCTGGATTTGCTATGCCAGCCATTCCCAAGCCTGATGTGCTGCCCTATGGATTAAAACCTAAGAAAAAGTGGGAAGTGGAAGGCCCTTTGAAACGAGCCAACTGGAAAGCAGTGAGTACTTTGTGATTTGAAGTGAAGCTATTTTATAACAACATACTTGTGTATGCTGTGTTTGTAGTTGTACCGCAGCAGTTAGAAGTTATAGTGCAGAAATAGAATTTGTTGTATGAATTCTCGCTTCATTTTTCAAGGCGCTGGTACAGTTCTGTAACATTCTGTTCAGTGAGTATTTGTCATCTTTCTTCCTGCATAGCTTTTTTGCACTATGGCATCGTTTTGTTGATGGTGAAATGTTATCATTGGTATCTGGTTTCCCAGGAAATGAATCTAATTGGGTTAGGGTTGTTACTGTTTTGATTTTTTATCGGGATCTTTTGTTTTCAGTTTTTTTCAATTCAATGTGGGAGTGTTTTTCCTGTATTTACTATGTTTATTTTTAGTAGTGTTTTGAATTTATTGTATATGTGAATTCGATTTCTTGGATCGTTTTCCATTGCTGTCAGGAAATTGTTAAGAAATTTGTTTTTTATACTGAAACTGTGAAATATTTCCAACATATGCTTGATTGAAATAAAAATATTATTATTAAGAGTAGTCACTGCAGAAAAAATTTGTAAGACATTCTATGTTAATTTTATATTTCTATTTAATGCAGTAGTAAGCGTATGTGGAAAGACTTATAAAATACTGAACTATAGATTTAATCAACAGATCTTACCCCAGAAGTTGTCAGAAAAATCATTCTGGGTAAAGGTCCAAGAGGAGAAACTTGCTTCCCCAGACATTCTTACTGGACTGGCGCAGAAGTTCTCATCTAAACCTCCTTCAAAGAAGATGGATGATGTTGTAGATAGGTATGTCAGATGTTTCTACAATTCATTGGTAGCAATCCTGTATTTGCCTGCAAAAGAGCAGGCAGATTTGTAGAAGGGAGATTAAATTTTTTCCCACAACATTGGAATATTTTTTTGTGTGTCTGCCAGCACTGCTGAGGCTTGGTCATGCTGTAATTCAAGGTCAGACAGTGGCATGCATGCCAAGTGGGCATGACATAAAACTAGCTAGTGTACTTCTTCTAAGGCTCTCCGGTCCGTATTCAGTCCATGGCCTCCTCAATTCTCCTCTTCCATTCGGTCCTCCGTTAGGTCCGTCTGTCCGAGGCTTTGATTGAGGTTTCAAAACATCTTCCTTTTTACGGTGCAAGGTTGTTAGCCTTGCGACCAACCCCCAACCTGGAGGATCAGGGTACCTGTCTTAGTCTGACCTCTCCCCCTCGACCAATCTGGCTAGGGAGGCCCTACCAGTAGCTCTTGGGATCACTGAGGTACTCAACCCCCACCACCTCTACAAGGTGCAGGTACCATTAAGTGGGGAGCTAGTGTACTAGAGGTTTGCATTAAGGATGAGTAGTTTACTGTAGTGCTTTTTTGTGGTGTGAAAGAGTTACGGGGTTAAAAGGCATTGCTTAAGCATGCTATGTGGTTTGTTGTTGATGTAGCTGGGCATTGCCACCTGTCTGCATCAACAACTCAGGTTTGCCAGCTTATAAAAGTGTTGATCCACTTGAATATACTATGTTGTAACAAAAAGTTCTGTCTCTACTGGTCAGTGATTAATTTGTTGTCGCTTTTTCAGTTTGTTTTAGAACCGAATGCATTATTTGAAAATAATTTGGTAACTAGCCAATAAATAGCAGTTTCATTAGTAGGGTTATTTCTTTTGAGCCTTCATGTGGATTTTGTTTGTCAGCATTTCCCCAAGCTCAGATATAATGATTACTTTCCATGATTCAGTTGTCAGAGCATCATTAAATGTGAATGAAGTAAAGCAAATAAGTTAAGGATGATGTCAGTATGAGAGGCTGTTAATGATACTTACTTGGCCCCGAAGATTGCAACATAACCCACGGCCTAGTGTTGTATTTATAACTTTGTCTGTTACAGGGCTGGAACAATGAAGAAGGTGAAAGATCTGAAGGTACTTGATGGTAAGGCAGCACAAAACATTTCAATCTTGCTCGGAGGATCCCTGAAGCACATGAGCTATGCCGATGTGAGAACGTGTGTTTTGCGTTGTGATGACAGTGTGATAACAGACAATGTTCTACAGCAACTCATATCGTATTTCCCTCCACCTGACCAGCTGAAGAAGCTGGAAGAATTTCGCAGTCAATACAGTGAACTCACTGAGGCTGAGCAGTTTGCTGTCACGGTAAGCCACGCTCTTGTATACCATTCCAGTACATATCGTAATACTTAAAATTGTTGATGTTATTAGCAAGAACGCATTATGGGCTGGTCATGTCTGTCCGTCCATCCATTCGATCCAACTCAAGAACTACTTAATGGATTTGGATGAAATTTGATGTGGAGGTTGTGCTGTACTGCACAACCTCAAAATTATACCTTTGAATGTCCTAAAAGCTGTGATAGTGAATGTCAGATGAGGAAAGTCATGAGGTAGATATTGAGGTACTGCAATCTGGTGGTCAAGGTGGGAACTATTGAATGAGGCAGATTTAATACCTCTAAATGCACATTGCAGGAGAACATGTGTGGATATTGTGTATTCCAATGTGGGATGATATAAAATTTCTGAGCTTGTTGTAGCTTAATCAGGTTTTTAATATGGGTTTGAAATCCAGGTGGTACATGTAGCATTTCAGTAGTGTAGTGTAGTGTAGTGTACTGACTCATGCAAATTCTTTTTTGAAAGTAATTTGCAACAATTTGTGCTGATGTATTCTGTTTCTTTAACTTATCAGATTGTCTGCTGCCGACACACTATGCCAAGAAAGCATTCTTTATGCTTTTCATAAGATCTTAATACCTGAAAATGAAAAAAAAGTGAATAGAATCTTTGTTAAGTCAAGCTCTTATTAAACCTAATTTTTGAGATTTGAGGTTTTCAATGCAGTAAAATTGTGGATAATGGTCTTCTGAGTTGTGATGTTGTGTAGTCTTGCAGGTGGTTAGCAATGTTTGAAGGACTGTTTTACCCTCAAAATTGAGGTAATGCATTCCTCCAAAACACATAACCACTTGTATGACTATATAGTATCTGAACCCAGAAGATCAAAGGTACTGCTGATTTATGCTTGAGAGCTGATTACTTTGTCTTAATTTCAGTTAGCAGACATAAAAAGATTATTGCCACGCCTGAAATCTATGAGTTTCAAGCTCCATTTTATTGAAATGGTTCAGGACATCAAACCTGTAAGTATACTGTTGTTTCCATGGTGTAGAAATTTATTACATTCCATGGATCCGTAAGTTAGATGATAATTTGACGTGGACGTTCGCCTCCAGGTGATAATGCTTAAACTCCCGCAGTACTTCTGGTGTTTAATATCTCAGATTGTTAAATGGCATCCAAGTTACAATACAACACAGTGTATTTTCTAAGAATAAGTTGTGTTTATTACAGTTTTTGAGATAGAAATCAGAATGAAAACTGTGTAATTAGGATTTAAATTCTTTATCTGTACACAAAGTTTTGAAGTGACTTGTCTTTATGCATATGACTTAGTTATGTTCCTTTCACACATTTTTATTGTTTATTCTATGAAATGTGGGCACAATCATAGCTTTAGGGTAGACACTGTGCCGGAACGTTTAAAGAGAACTGTAATGGAAGTAGTAATCATGGAACTCTGCATCTACTTATGAGTCAAGTTTGCTGTAGCTAATGCTGTGAGGTTTCATAGGAACCTTTGCAAGTTCTGTTGAATGGAAGAATCTCTGTTTTTGTTTCCAAACAGTGAAACAGATTTTATTGCCATGAATCCACGATTCATTTGCAGATAAGTGGAAGTTCTGTGGGCTGTATAATAATTAGCTGTATGCTTTATTTGGAGTGTTTTCTTAGCAGTTTGGAAGCATTAATGCATGGCTTAAGCCGGCTTCACACGTACAGATATACCTGTCAGGTATGCCTGAACAGACGCGCCTCACAGGTATACTTCAACGTGTAGATGATAACTGTTCAGTTTTATCATCTACATGTAGCCGGCTTTAGTGAACAAAAATAACTCGACACTTCATTCTGTCATATTTGGCATTAAACAACATCTGTAAAAATACATTTGTTTCCTTGCTTCTTCACCAAACCATGAAGATACATAGAACATATGGAAGTGAAGCAAGGATTGTAGACCTTGATGTTAGATGGCGTGACTGCTCTTATCGCTGTGGTCCTGGGGAGCATCCTGCATGTTGGCATGAGTGGGAACCAGAATGTTATGGCGAAGAGAAAAATTTGTGCCCTTGGTGGATATTGAATCTTTTTTTTAAATTGAAGCAAATTGTTTAATTGGTTACTTGATTTAAGTTAGTTGTTATCCCAGTTCATTAAACAACCTTTGTATATTTTTAAATAAAATATGGACCAACCAAATAAGAATATTTCTTGCAACATAGATCTATTCCATTTTTTTCATTTTACTGAACATGTCTGATTGGCAGGACATTGTGGCTGGTACTGCTGCATGTGAGGAAGTTAAGGCCAGCAAGAAGTTTGCTCAGATACTGGAACTCATTCTTCTTGTTGGAAATTATATGAACAGTGGCTCAAAGAATGGCCAGGCATTTGGTTTTGAAATTAATTTTTTACCTAAGGTAAGATTTAAAAGACTTAAAGGTGTTGCTTTCTATGTATTTTTAGTATTATTATCTGAGTGTTACTATCATAATTTTTTACATGTGCTCTTTCAGTAATTATTACAAAGATACTACTTTTACTAATGTCTTCCATCTTTATTCACTAATTCTCCGTTAGTATTCAGTCTGAAGTAATTATTTCTGAACTTGTATATCATGTTGCTTGTGTGAATATAGGGAGTGACTTTATATCGGTACCTTGAGATCTTATTCGCGAGGTCATTCCAGCATGTCAGAAGTGTCATATGAACGTATTTCAAATTCTCAACTCTTTTGGATCTCTGAGTATTTGAATGTTAAAATGATTTGAACCTTTTGTAAAACAGGGCCATTCATGTATCTGTCAGTATAAAAAATTCAGTTAACTAGTTTCTGTCTTTTGTTTACTTTGCATTGATACACCATATTTTCCATATAACCTCATACTTAGAAATGTACATGAGTTAGGTGACCTCAGCTGCCAATTCTGTTGATCACCACAACTAATCTGTCATTCACGTACTTGTCTCACATCAACTGAAATGTGGGCAGGTGCCCAGTCATGCTGGATGTGCATGTGTAACTGTGTTTTATGTCTGTTCATATCATCTTCAGTTGATGTCTACAGCTTCACTACCATTAACATTTCTATCTGGGAATGACTTCAGGAATAAGATCTTGAAGTACTGAAAATTGTGTATTATGAAATACTTTGTATTGTATTGAATTTACAGGGATGAATCAAAAATATATGAGAGTTTAATGCATATTTAAAATTATTTTTCATTTATCCTGATCTTTGTTTAATGTTATATGATTTGAAGCTTTTGTGGTGGCATAAAATCTTCTTGGGTGATCAGCCGGGTCAGGTGGTTAAAAGATGGGGATAGAGATGGTCCCTGAAACGTCGATTTCCTCTTTTAACCATCTCATTTGGCTGATCACCCGAGAAGATTTTATTTCATTAATGTACTATATATGTGGCCAGTTGGTTACATGGGCTGATTGAGAATAAATAATTTAACATGCAGCTTGCGTTGAATAACTTTGTATTTGTATGGTCTCTTGAATTGTGTGTGTTTATCTAAATTAGATGTCTTCACTCTTTAGCTCACAAGTACAAAGGATATAGAGAATAAATTGACACTGCTGCACTATTTGGTGGAAACAATAGAAAATAAGTTCCCAGAGCTACTGACATTCAATGAGGACTTGGCTCATGTGGATAAAGCAGCCAGGGTTTCAGTGGAAACAATACAGAAGACTTTACGTCAAATGGAAAGCAGCATTCAGAACCTGGAGACTGATTTGAGTAACACCAAACAACCTCAGGGAGACGATGACCACTTCAGTGAAGTCATGGGTGTATCCTTTATCATGAATTTCTAGTTTATTAAGTGATTGTATTGCTGAAATTTTGAACCAGAGGTTTGAAGCTTTGACCATTTTGTGCAAATTTATTTATTTATGAAGATGGACTCGCCACTTTCAGTATTTGAGATCATACTGTTTGTGTATGGTTTATGTGGCTGTTTACAGTTCAGGTTGTATAGGATCAAATTATAAGGTAAATAATTAATTGGAAAGCAGTTGTTTGCTTGGAGGGACAGAAAAAAATCATAGGAAACCTCGGTTGTGATGGCCAGCATCCAGGCCAAGATATGAGCCCAGGACCTCCTGAATATGACATAGTAGTGAAGGATTTGAGGTTTTCTTGGCAGTGAATCTGAAGATGGCTGTCTTCTGGGTTTTTGCACCACATAGTCTGGTAGAAGTTTACCGACATTTCAGAGGTCCATGATGTCTCCATCATCAGGGCGATGAGTCACACAACATCCCAGAAGACAGCCATCTTCATGAGGTAGTAGTGCTAACCACTCAACTGCAATATTTGGTCCCTTTATCTCAAAGATGAAGGCATAACACATAAATTGCCTATGTAGGCAACTGCCCCTTCTGTATCAAAGTTCTGCCTTATATTAGATATTAGAGGCAAAAATCTGTGATCAGTGGAAGAAAATATGAATATTTAATGCTGAAGATTACATAATAATTACAGTAATTATTGTATCTTAATACTTGTGGACTCCATAAAAATTGCATGACATTCCTTGTGGATCTGTGTAAGGTTATCCCTTGTGAAAATATTTTTTTATTAGAATAAATTATTAAATGTTTACTTACTGTTTGATATTTATGAGTTGTGATCATCCACACATTGATGATTGTCATGACTGGTAGCTGGGGTGTATATTGACTTTGTCAGGATTTATATGGATACAAGGGATACAAGTTAATGAATCAGAATCGTACCTTTGCTATATTTTTACAGACCATAATGCTGGTCATTGGTCTTGATCTAAGTTACCAGGCTCTCATTTAAGAGAAATAAGATTGTTCCCTGATCGTTTCTTGTGCACAACCACAACTTTTCCCCCTGCTAGTGACTAAAATCTTGGTAAAGTGGAGAATGTCAAGACCCATCGTGATTTGCAGTTGGTGTCATATTAAATAGTCCCTTGCTACCCCAAAATGGCATGTCCTCAGTTGCAGATGGTCTTCAGGTATGTGCGTTGGCTGTGAATATACTAAATAAGCAGTTGCAGATATCCAAGAATGGGTGGTCCTCGCCATGAAAGAACAACATGTTATGAAATGTTACGCAGTACCTAAGACTTGGCAGGCTCTTTTAATGTGGTAATGTTCCATAAAAGCAGGGATTTTCTGGTCTAACTGAGCGATTACTGTATTGGATTCTCAAGAAGAACTTTGCTTTCACCATGGAATTGTTGAATTGTAGTTCCTCTTTTCTGGTTTCCTTTCTGTCTTCCTTTCACTGGGAATAACATTTGTTGCCTCACTGCTACTCCTGCATTCCTAATTCTATCACCTAACTGGGAGGGTAGATTTATTTGTTCTTGGTCTATTTAGTGATACTTTCAAAAGATAAGATAATGTAACCTTTATTGGTAGGATGATATGTTGAATAATGAATTGGAAAGAGTATGGAAGGAAGTGATTATGCCTGATTTAAAGTAATGTCCTGGCATTTGCCTGGGAGAACTGAGGAAAGCCGTGAAAAGAATTATTATGCTGTCCAGTCTGTGGACCAAGATTTGAATCTGGGAACACCCAAATGCATAACAGTAATGAAATGTTTGGTGGGAGGGCAGAGATCATGAAGGTCAGTAGGGAAATTCATCATAAACAACAGACTTTAGCTTAGTAAGCCATTGCATTTACTTTATCAAGTTTTTTGTTACAAAAATTTGCATGCCTTTCTTGATGAAGTAATCAGTTTGAAACCTAGTTTAAATTAACTCAGGTGTTTCGTGCTTGATCCTCATATTTAAAGTCAATGGTTCCACGTGAATGCCAGGATAGTATACCGACTCAGGCCATAACCATTTTTCCCAGACCCCTTTTTATTCATCGGTCAGGCAGTCGTAGGACATGTCACATTCACTTTTAAATAACCTCTGTATTTGATGCACCATCATGATATAATGAATAATTAACTGTTGTAGAAAGAACTGATTAACCATGGAAAATTATTATGTGTAAATTTTCCTTAATGAAGGCTCTCAGACGTTTGCAGAGGATGCTCGGTCACAGTATGAGATCCTGGATAGTATGTTCAAGAACATGGAGTCATTATATGCAGATCTTTCAGAGTTCTATGCCTTTGATAAGCAGAAGTATAGTTTGGAGGAGTTCTTCACTGATGTCAAGACATTTAAGGATGCTTTTTTGGTAATTTTTTGAGGTTTAATTATTTCTTAAAGCTAGAGTAAAATCATGGCCAAATACATGCCAATAAGTTAGTGGACAGTTAGGATTTGAGGTTTTCATGGCAGTGAGTCCAAAGATTGCTGTTTTTTGGGTTGTAGTGCCTTGCTGCCTTCATCATCACCCCGATTATGGAGGCAGCAAGGACCTCTGAAATATTGGTAAACAGTTATTATTATGTTTGATATGTAGCAAGCAAACAGAGAAAATGTGAAGCTGCGAGAGACAGAGGAGAAGGTGAGAAGAGCGCGAGAAGCCCGAGAGAAGGCCGAGCAAGAACGAGCAGATCGTGCAATGAGGAAGAGAGCGCTGGTGGACATGAATGCGGACAAAACACAGGAAGGTGTCATGGATAGTTTGTTGGAAGCCCTTCAGACGG
>NW_019059915.1:694312-710768 GCF_000696155.1 Zootermopsis nevadensis
GCAGCTGGGGGTGAGTATGGCCAGTTCATTGTAAGATCAGATCATGTCAGTTTCGTAAAAAATATTCTTGTTCTGCCTCTTACTCTATTTTCCTCCAGCTAGAGACTAGGTGTCCTGAGAGAGGAAGTCTTGTCATGTAATGTCAGTACTGTCAAATAGTCTGTGACCACTTCCTCACAGTTTATTTTTAATAATTCTACTAAATTTCATACAATGCTATATAGTTTCAGATGTAGATAGTGTTGTAAAATAACTGAATAAGCCGGCAACAACATAATTAGAATACAGTGCATGTTGTTGCAGCGGAAAGAAGAGCACAGCTGAATCGGAGTCGATCTAGATCTGGTTTAGTAGGTAATGGACTCACAGGTAGAGAACTTTCCAGGTAAGTGTACACTCTTTAATGCTGTAGAACTATTAATAAATGAGTCTCTGTCACTTTCCTGCATTATATTAAATTAATATGTTATTTGTTTGACCCAACAATAAAAACGGCATTAACCTGTTGAAGTGTCGCTCTCGGTGGACTATGAACCTTATGAACATGATACGAGATGTTTTGTAAGCAAAATTCAGTGGCCATTTCTCCTGATTCACTGCTAGATGGCTCTGGCAGTCAAATCAGGATTGAGTAGAAATTGTGCAGTCATTGGGCTGGTCACTCACTATTCACAAATGCACACTTCAAATGACCGAGAAACCTCTGAGAGGGGGTGAGGTTGTGGCCCAAAAATGAGCCGAAGCACCATAGAAGAAGAAGAACATGTTGAAGTACCAAAAGAAGTAAATATATTGCTATACTTAGCTGCTGAATTGCACTTTGCATCATGAAATGATGGGAGAGGTAAATTGTTTATTTAGATGACATGTTTATACTTGGTTTATTTGAGCCATTATACTGTAGTAACATTTGAAATGTGTTATTATAAACTTATATTTATGAACAATGTAGTGTTATAATGAAGAATTTGAAGTACATTAAAATACTCGAGTGAGATTTTTTATTTATTATTTAATGCTTTGATGTTATTTAATGCCAACAACATAATTTGTATTTTATGACACTTATCTGTATCCTGACAGGGTGTGAAAGAACTTAACCGAGAATGGTATAATAAAAGAGAGACAAATAATTATGAATACAATCTGGGATTAATGAAGTTTAAAGGTTTTTGACGATCATATAACACAAAGTATGTTATTATTATTGTTATTTTGGACTTTATCCCATGTCTACGTGTTTTTTTTAATTAAAACTGTGATGTTTTGGAACTTTGGTTCCATCTTCAGGTGACAGGTGGAGGACAGAACTCTACACCATAGAGGCTAGTAACTACCTTGGAACAACTTTCAAAGCATGGTGTTTTTGATTCATAAAACACTTAGAGGATAGATAATTTCTAGTAATTATAAACAATTTATGATTAGTTTGAATACTGCATGTGGTTTAACTGGCATCCCGCCAGATCTCGGACTGTGTGCTTATTTTATCTTGACCAGTTTCTTTAGCGATCTTGTCATTACTAACAAATGCTGGCACTTCTTGCAGTTACATGTTTGCTTTCTTTTCAGCGAATTACTGAGCTCAGCGTAGCAGTGACTTCTCCAAATAGTCAGTAAATTAAGTTGATCTTTGGCGTCCGTCCACCTGCAAGTCTCGGCCAAGGTGTAAACATTCACAAGATTGTAGATAGTATTTCCCAGCATAGAGATAAATTATATATTTTATATTGTTATAAAAAAATTTGAAGAGGGATTCTATGTCTTTTAGCTCGCAGTATAACATTTGGTACAACTGAAAAATTGGTATTTATTACCAACCTTGAATGTGCCAAAAATGGTTCATATGGTTGTCATTATTTCAGAGGTGCTTGCAGATTGCACAAGTGTGATATATTGTGCAAGATATCCGTAGAAGTGCTTGTGTTTAAAATAAATAGTCTCTATTTAATAACATTTTATGTAGGCTGTACCAGTGCAAATTATATACCATCAGTATTGGCTTCACAGGAAGAGAAGTAACAGCTCAGGCAATCACATGAAGAGAAAAACACAGTAGGCAAAGTACAAGTGAGAAATTGTTCATAATTGAAACACTGTGTTAATAAAATCACTATGCTTTTGAAGATGGTGTATTCTAGCGTTTAGAAACTTTCTTTCGCTGCATAAATCTGTAATGCTTATTGAAGTGTGCAAGTTAAATGTGTTAAATAGACAAAAACAATAATGCATGTTACTTGAAGTTCCATGTAGAATCTATAGCTGTCGTCGTACCGAGATATGAATGTGTTTAAGCTATATTTACCAATGTGAGGAAACTTATAACCAAAAAATAATGCAGATTAGCCATTTACTTACAAGGCATCATAAAAATGAAATCTGGGCTATGGCTTTGAAAATGATGGATTATCTAAATTGAATTTTGTGGTTTGTTATGTTACTATAAAATACATTTAAAATATTGGTGAATATCACTGTTTTGCAGTTATCCTAAAATCAGTGTTATAAACTCTCAGTTAACTAAGGGGTCCCTGTTCAGAACTAGAATATTTTCTTTTGCCTCTATTTTCCCTTTGTGTGACTTATTGCAGCCTGGCTGTGATTTTCCCTTCCACAATGCATTGTGGAGACCATCAGGCTTTTCAGTGTTCAGTTAATCAAGCAGGTATGAAATAACAGGAGAATATAGGAAACTACATAATGATGAGCATCCATGCATTCATTTTACAGACTCTTAGAAATCTTAAAACTTGACTAAACTTATCCTTATCAAATTCTATTTTGCCAAAGTAGTCTAATTGATAACATGACAAATTTTAATTAATACAACTACTATACTGTCAGGAAAGAAACCCACATATTCTACACGCTACCATATTTAGTCATGTAGGTCATTTTTATAGTAAACATTCAGACTAAAATCGACATGTAACCTATGTGAGGACTTCGTCTACTTTTGTCTGAATGCCATGAATACCACGTGCACTTTCTTTCTAAAATTTCTGCATGAGAAACTGGGTGTGTCTCTTACTGGAGACTTTGATTTTGGTAGCTTGTGAACATAGGGGACACAACACTTGACTTGGCAGCATCAATGGCATGTGCTGTGGAAACTGTTTCAAAATGTCTTTTTGCTACGATAAAAGTCAGAGCATTATCTGGAAATGAAGTGGGCAAGCAGGCTGTGTTCACCACATGTAACTAAAGAAAGGAACATTTGAGCTGGAACTATACTTCAGTATGTAGTAAAATCTTTTTGGGCCATCAACCATGTCAGATGATTAAAACTTGCTGACATTTCTAGGACCATCTCTGTCCTCATCTTCAGGGCTACTCAAACTGTGTGCTGTAAGTGGTCCACATATATACCTACCCTTCGCTCATGCAGGGATCTGAGCGTGAGCCAATGGGGTGGGGGGGGTGGGCCTGTCTTTCAATTGGTGGATCTCAGAAATGTTTATGTTGATCACTGGATCCCAGGAACGAGCTACCATGAAGCCTCCTTCCCTGTTAAAGTTCCTGGGATGAAGCTTGATCTCAGTAGCCTCTTTTATCTCGCAGTCCATATATCCTGTAGCCTTCATATGTAAGTCTCTTAGAACACACCGTGTGAGCAGCCCGGGGATGAGGACTGAGAAGATCCTCAAAATGTTGGCAAGTTTTGATCATCTGACATGGCTGAAGGCCCAAGAAGATTTTATTAATGACAGCCACTGTCAAAGCTTCACATTATACATATTCCAGTACCTACTCTGTTGTGACGATCATTTCAGGTTCAGTCATTGCATTATTGGAAGAGAGTGATGTTTTATGCTATGATGTGTCAACATCATAATTATTAACTATCTCCAATGTTCACTGTCATGTGTTCTGTAGACAGTACCAGAGGCCTAGAAATAATTCTCCTGTTGCATTGTTTGTGATTCAGTTATCAGCCGCGCTAATCCTTTATTTGAAACAGGTTTTCAGTTCTGTTAGCAATTAAAGTAGTTGGAAGTGAATGAAACAAAGTCGTGTACTGTAGGAGACAACATGGAATGATACCGCAGTTGGAAAATTAGGTGTTCATGAAAGTTGAATCAGAGATTGGAGAAGAAAGAAAAGTCTTTTTCTAGAAAGTAGAATTTTGAACAGTTTAATTCTCTTGCAGAAATAATCTGTCATTACATTGATGATGGTAAGAGAATTTAGATGGCAGTGCCAGCAGCAATGAAACATAATTGTAGGAGTGATATATATTTTATTAATTTTTCATGTTATTGCAGTTTTATTAGCCGCCACACATACATGCTTGGATTTGTAGACTGGGACTAGCCACATTAATGTAATTTATTATTAGTTTTTATCTTAAACCAAAAATATGTGTACACATTTTATTGAAGGGTGTGTGGTATTTCAGTAACTACAAGACGTATGTCCTTTTTCTCTCCATGATACCATGTATCTAATGAACATTTTTTTATTGATGCTATTAATTGTTACCCATTGCAGTCTTGTTAACAGTTTTTGTTGTCTGTGAAAGATTCCTCATTAGTTTATATTCTTTCTGTTTTACAAAATGGTAATCTAGACTGAGGTGGTTTTGCATCGGATAATGATGGTATAGCACAAAAAGTACTAAAACGTTTTCAAGTAAAATCTTAGGAAATACAATGTAGAAATGAATGACAAAAATTGTTCTGCCTAGTAGGAACTGTCATGCCCCATACACACTGTTCCCAACCTGGGGGATCTTTATCACACAGGTTTGATTTTTGGGTGGTGGAAACGTTGGTAGGATGTTAGTGAAGGCCAAATGTGGAGGAAATTGAGTATAAATCACTTGGTTAACGGTCGTAACAGTGTGTAATGAGTAACTAATGAATGATGCACAGAAGTTACACATTTCCATGAAGTAAATTTGACCTAATCTTGTTCTTAATCACTTAGAATCTAAACACTGGCTTGACAGAACATTTGCCTAATTATGTATCTTCTGACATTCATTTACTACGATTGTTACCATTTTAAACGCAACAAATAAAAGTGATTAAAACTGAACACTTTCATTTAAAAGAATTTGAACAATACGTGGCACATGTTGCTTGTAATGAGAAAACTGACAGTTTAATGTTCATTACACAATAAGTTAAACTGAGGTGTTAGTATCATTTCATCTGGACCCATGATTATAATAGACACAAATTTATAGAAAAAGAAAAACACATGAATGAAAGGAGCGGAGGATCAGGTAGTTGTGGATACTTTAGTCCCCCCCAGACTTTCTTGTATAAAAATATAGTAAAACCTCTCTAAGTTGGACACTTGGGGTTCCACGAAAATGTGTCCAAGATAGAGGAAAAGAGAAAAATCAGATTGTGGTCTAATGACAATATAATCTATTTACTTACATACACTAACTACTGTAGGCTTACTCGAATTAATAATTAATGACAATAGTATTGATAATAATCTTTTGAAGCCCACTCCCATGCATTGCACATTACATCCCAGCCTCAATAACATTTTTTAAAGTTAATCCCACCAATTTTCGCTTCCCCATCGCAAAAAGAAAAATTCCATTTCTGTTAACACAGTCTGAACTCAAATGCAAGCACAGTACTGACGGAGTTAAGTTCCAATTAAAAGTGTCCAATATAAAGGGGTGTCCAGTTTGAGGGGTTTTACTGTATAACATACTATAAAAGGAAGATTGTAATAATAAGATTAAACAAACGGGAGGAAAAATAAGCTGTGCAAAAAGTATGTACTCAAAAAAGTCTGGTGCTTTAAGTAATGTTTTTTCAGCACTTCTTTACAATAATGGGTGTAGTCTGAAGGAACAGTTCTAACGGAAACTGCTACCCCACTGAAATTTGAGATTTTCATGGTGCTGAAAATGTGGGTCATTGGTCTTCTGGGCTGCTATGCTGTACATTCTTGTAGCTGTATATTGCCTTCATTACTTATCCTGCAGATAGAAGTGATGCATTCCTCATAAATGTTGGTAAGCACATACAAGACTGTACAGTATTACAACCCAGAAGACAATGATCTAGATGCTATTTATCCTAGTATTTCCTTAAGAAATCAAGAAATTAACATATTTGTCTTCACAAAATTAAGGAAGTATGGACGAGGAAGATATTTGGGTCTAGGAGAGAAGATTATGGGGTATGGAGAAAATTGCATAATGATCAGCTTAAATTTTGTACTCCTATGCCAATATTGTCAGGGTGATTAAGTCAAGAAGAATGAGATTGGTGGACATGTAGCGCAAATGGATGGGACAAGAGGCGTGCACTGGGTATTGGTCGGGAAGTTTGAATGGAGTAGACCGCTGGGGAGACCTAGACGTAGATGGGGGGGATAATGTCAGGCGGGATCTGTGGGAGATAGGAGTTGAAGGAGACTGGATTTTGCTGGCCCAGGACATGAACCGGTGGTGGGCTTTGGTAAATTTGGTGATGAACCTTTGGGTTTCGTAAGCCACCTAGTTAGTCAAGTTTACCTAAGTCAAAATTAACACTTGCTGGTAAAGAAACATATACAGTCTTTCTCATGAAAAGGATTAGTTTGGTCATGTATCAGCATTAAGAGCTCAGACAATTCTTTCCATATTTTTAATGGTGATATGATAGGATTTTTACTGTAACTAGGAAACCTAACATATGAAATAATGTTATCTGAATAAAATCTCAATTGAATCCAGTTTTTGTAGAAACACTGTTACAGATGCAACCTATATGTGATCGTGACATGTTGCACATAAATAATATACCTCATTGTAATTAATAAAATCTTCTCGGACTATCAGTCATGTCAGATGGTTAAATTTTGCTGACATTTTGACGACCATCTCTCCCCTCATCCTTAGGGCTATTCATAATTATCAATTTAATTATTTTGTGGGTGGCAATGTGATTGGAGCACTGGAACTTTAAAACAAGGGTTTTCAGTCCATGGGCTGTACATGCCATGGCTGTCTGCCCCACTGTATATAATGATTAAAGTAGTTTGAACTGTTTGTTTTAAGAGCATAATTAAGAAAAATAATCAACAAAGTTTATTAAAGAAAAATATGGAGAAAATTGTGAACTCGTTTGCTAGAAAAATATTGAGAAACACCTGAATCTGTTTGCTGTAGTAAGTTTGGAACATGTGTTAGTAACTTGCGGTGAAATTTTGTTAAATTATCATGAAGTATAACCTGGTCAGCTGTGAGTCGATGGAAAAGGGTGCATGTGTCTTCAGGTCTTGAAAGATTGAGAATCCCTGCTTTAGAAAGAGGTGCTCTTGTTACTGGCGTAACTGGGCTATGAAAGAAATTGCAAGATTGTGACTGTTGAATGGTGTTTGAATGTTGATTAATCAATTTACATACTAAAGTTGGAAATTTAATTTATTATCTGATAAGCATTATCATTTGTTTTTAACCATATGTAGAATTTAATGTCATGGGTAATGAATAATGTTAAAAGTTTTAAAGAAGTTGTTTACAGGGACACTTTTAAAATTATATCAATATATCACACTTTGAATATTTACCAAGTTGTTCTTGTGAGGTCAGTTACTGCATTCTGCAACCACCTTGGGTCACCTGCCATAGCGCACATCAGCTGTTTCGTTTGTATCCATTTTCATAATTATAAAATGTACATATTTCATTCATAACAGTTTGTTAATGAGGTTTTACAATATTTCATTACTGTCAACAAATTGTGATACTATTAAATATAATATTATATATATATATAAGAGATATGCTGGCTTGTATATGGCACAAACATATTATTATTCTGAATTGGTATTGTTTTCCATATTACAAGAAATAATTAAATGCTTTATTTTTGAAATTATAAAATTCTGATGTCAGATATATTTTTAATACCATTTGTCTAGAGAACTAATATTTCCAGAGTTGAGTAGCGAATGGAAGTAACCCTTTCAGTGCCAGACTCTGAAAGTACTCTTTATGTATGCAGTGTTTGTTGAATTTTCAATTGAAATAAATAAGTATTGCTCATCATAGTTTTAATGATGATGAAATTTCTTCATGAATGTTACAGATTGCTTTAGGTTATGCTTGACTTACATTAGAATTATTCCATGCTTAATCAACAAATTTTGCCAAAGGCCTATGGCGGCTGAGTTTTTTATTTGAATGAAACTTGGTATAACCATAAGTTGGTATAACATCAGTAAAAGCACAAAGTATTTTATCTGTTAACTAATTGGTTTTGAAGACAGAGAATTCTGAAGTTTGTGTGATGCTGACTATTTTCATGTCAGTCATAGAAGCATTAAACGACACAACGTATCTCCAGAACTGTTGGAGATATCTGGATGAAACTGATATCTTATGCAATCCGCAAAAGTTACCAAATGGCGTATAAAACTTTATTATGAATGAAGTTTTCAGAATGTTAGAAGATGTATGTGGATTAGAAAAACAACCTGAAATTTACAAACAGTGACTTCTTAAAATATTCATTGAGTTATCCTTTACCTAACATGTTTTATGTAGCTGGACACTGTGTTTCTTTAATACAAATTTACGAAGTTTTCTTCTGTTATAGTTTCAAAAACTTGGGATATAACAAATGTTGCTACATCATTAGGTGGGTGACTGTCCTTTTTTTGATACAAATTAAATGCAAATAATTTTCTGAATATATTTATACCACTACTGAGTAAAGAACAACCCATATCTCCCGTGTTTCATCATTCTGTACTTTGAAAATGGTTGGGTTATTGAGCACAGTATTTTGCTATTTTACTTAGGTCAACAGGCTAAGTTTTATTGGAATCAAACATTCGGCTGCCGCAGTGCATTCATTGATTTAGCATGGAGTGACTTCACTATAATTTCAGAGAGGGTGTGCAAAAATGTGGGGGACAAGTCTAGTCTGTCAGACACTTTGTGCAATATAACATTTTACCATTAATGTAATTGATCTTGGCACTGTAAGGATTAGTGAATTGGACTTAAACAATATGATGTGTGTTTTCTTTTAAGGCTTATTTGTTGTGGTGTACTGAACCAGTACTCTTACTCCATTAATTATAAAACATCCTCTAACTATATTATTTATAAGTCCTGTAATTACTTCACCCTTTTAGTGCTCTCAGTGCTCATTTTTAAATGCCTTTGTTTTAAAAATACCTTTTAGAATGTCTTTGGTGCATTCTGGTTAAGCTTGGGAATCAGTTTATTTTTCATTTTACTTTCTGGTATTGAAGAAATGTGGTATCTCAGTTGGTAATACCAACTGGCTATGGACTATCTGGATATGATTTGTTTTGTACTAGGAGCTGCGTGATTTTTTACTTCATTGATGCTGTGTTCAGATTGAATGGGGTCCAACCACTCTTTGTTCTAGTGGGCATTAGAGGTATTTTCCTTGTCGTTAAAGTAACAAATTTTATCAGTGGTCTGGGATCACCAGTGGTGTGTGGTTTAATTTAAACTGGTTTGCATATTTTAGTTAGTATTATATTGTATCTGTGTGTGTATTTTTTACTACAAAAAAAATTCTGCAAGTAATCATCTCTTCATTTTTTTTGTTTCTTACAGTGATTGAATGGTTTATGCTGAACATTAAGGTAGAGGTCTTAAATATTGCTTACTTAAAGTTAGAGTCTGGATGCAAGGGCTGTGGGGTAATGTATATGAACAGTAAATACTGTAAGTCACAGTGCTATAACTCAGCTAAAACATTGCAAAACCAAAACTTTAGCATTTTTATGGAAAACCCTAACTCTGGTTTGGGGAGGGGGTGCTGGAACTCAATATTTTATGTTTTGAAGTGCCCCAAATATCGCTTAACTATTTTTTCATAAAAGAACAGTGATCCTAATGTCACCTATATATTTTGAAGCTATACATGAAGATAAATAACCATCATCTTGTAAGATTTGAGGTTTTCACAGCGGCGAGTATGAAGATTCCTGTCTTCTGGGTTGTTGCGCCGTGTAGTCTGGTCAATGTTTACCAACGTTTCAGAGGTCATACTGCCTCCGTCATCAGAGCGATGAATATGAAGATTCCTGTCTTCTGGGTTGTTGCGCTGTGTAGTCTGGTCGATGTTTACCAACGTTTCAGAGGTCATACTGCCTCCGTCATCAGAGCGATGAATATGAAGATTCCTGTCTTCTGGGTTGTTGCGCTGTGTAGTCTGGTCGATGTTAACCAACGTTTCAGAGGTCATACTGCCTCCGTCTTCTTCTTTTTCTATGGCTCTCCAGTCCGTATTCGGTCCATGGCCTCTCAATTCTCCTCTTCCGTTCGGTCCTCTGTTAGGTCCATCTGTCCGAGGCTTTGATTGAGGTTTCGAAACATCTTCCTTTTTACGAGCATAGATAAATAAATTGTATTTAAAATCAGTAGAAGTGACATTAGAATGAGTGGGATGTATAAATGTTACATTCTTTGAACCAATAGTGTTTTCAGTAAACACTGTTTAACTTTTCAAACAAGGGAGATAGGTGTACTTAAGTCCTTTGCTCTTCCTTGTCATTCTTCTGTTTGGTATTGAGGGATATTATGTAACCTTCTAACCATTGGTGAGTTCCTGTTCACTGACACTGGGAAGAAATTTGGCTTCTGTAAATAATTGTCAAGGCCATATTCTGGTTGCTCCAGGACACTCATGGTCACTTGTATAGTTGCTTCCTTTATGTAAATTTGTCTCGTAACTTTTGCTATTTTATAATCAGTCAAAGTGAGCTACTAATCACTTGTTTTATGTCTTAAAGGGTTTTATAATTGGCATAAGTGACAGAAGGCACACAGTGGAGACCTCATTTACATGTGCTAAGTATGACTAAGTATGGTGTGTTAGTGATGCCTATTTAGTATCAGAACTGCTGGATCATCTTGCTGTGGTTCTACAGCACAGGTGGGTTTTGCCCGATGTGTGGCAACCAGCACTGGTGGCTATAAGGGCCAGCAGCTGGAAATACCTCCAATAATTCTTATGACGTTGATATTACGTTTAATGGATTTCTATTTTGGAATTTCTGACCAGATTTATAACAGTTTTTCAAGAGTAAAAATTTGTGTGTTGCACTGGGGAAACATGTTGGCATTTTGTGATTCATAACAGTTTTTTGGGCTTTATGTGAATTCCATTTTTGTGTGTTTCTCCTCCCATCAACCTTTGGATGTGAACAATAAATATTGACAGGAGTTGTGTTGCCTATTCATGTTGAAAATGGAGGCAGTGAGGATCTCCAGAATGTCAGAAATACAGGATGACTGACTATACAGTGCCATCACCCCAAAATAGGATCCGTATTAATCACTGATCTATACACTTTATAAGTGTACAACAGTGGTGTGTTTTAGCATATGTCTTGTGGGAGGCTAAAGCAACCTGCTGACTTATGCAATTACTTACGTTACTTCTAAGTGACGAGTTTCTGTTCCTTTGGACTTCTGACTTTTATATTTTGAGTCCTTGTGGTTTATAACTGCTTATTATTTTAGTCACTCTTCTTCAAATTCCTTCTTTTTAGCACTACGCTAGACTGACATTTGTCTGTGTGCACAGAGGAAGGCAACCCCAAGATAGTGCAAAACCTAAAGTTGACACTTTGCACATAGAGAGATGAGGTGTATATTCATTTAGTCCATATTTATGCTACCAATGTGTACAAAACTACCTTGGTTAATTGACTTGCAGTTAATTGAGAACCTCCTATACGTGAGTGTCTTTTGCCATGATGATGTTCTCCCCCTACCATGTTTTTGAGTTGGCGTCTGATGATTTCATTGTTTAATTATGTTTCCCCATTCTTTTTTCTGCAATCTGTACCACCACATTTTATTTTTGGTCCTCTGAAAAGTTATTTCTTTTGCTCGGTTTAATTGCGTGTAGTATGTTTTTGTATTTTTACAAGAATAAGATGCTGGCCCTTAATTCAAGGCACTTGAAGCCCACATTGAACATTCAACTATTCATTTGATACAGGGAAGCTGTTTGCGACCTTTGTCACTGCGAGGAGGTGAGAGCTGATGACTGTTCATATACTTTTGGTGGGAAGTATCAAGTAGTGAAAAGTTCTTGAGCCAAACATTATTTTAAATAAAGAATTCATTTTGCTTGGAGCATGTTATTATATGCTTTTGGACAAGTAAATACCTGTACTGTACTTGTGTTTCTCACAAATTACATCTGTCGTCATGCAGTTTACTGGTTTCATTTTTTGTGCCAAGTTTCTCAAACGTGAGTCGCTGATTGTGGACCAGGTACAGTCATTCTCAACAGGTATTTTAATTCATACCACTGAGAATAGTAACTGTTATTTCAGTTAATAGCTGTAGTTTATGTATTTTTGTTCATTCGTTGAACAGCACAGTAACAAATGCACACACTTTTAACAGGTTCATTGATGTTGGTCCTTGAGATTTATTATATTTAAAATTTCATTTTTATTAGACAGTGTAAGAAGGGTTAGTAAAGCTCCATGTTTCACTTCATGTATTCTGACAAGGCCAGTTTCCTCCATTCTCTAATATTGCATTTGCGTATCTAAAAAAGTTTGTGGTTATTTTTAGTATCTTGCATCAAAATTAATGATGGCTTGTGGAGCTGATGATATATTTCTGTAATATTGATAGGCTATGGCTGACTTTCGTCTTATGTCTGTACAGATATATTCCATTTTGCAAATAATTTGTTATTAATTTTGTAATTTAATGTACTGAAGTACATATAGGCTTATATTTTCTTTCCCAGCTTTCTGTATTAAGAGTTTATTAAATATGTTAATTCAATTTTCATATTAATATATGTATATAATTGAATGAAATATGACTGTAAGCGCGGACTACTTGGTTTTAGGTAGTGTTTACATTGTAGATCATGTCATTCCATTTTGACGGGTTGTAAACTGCGTATCTGTCCTCGCTCTGCTGTAAATGTTATGCAGTAGTTCATAGTTGAGGATTAAGTACAGAAGTGAAGTAACTCAATGCTGACGAGCGTCCTTGGCGACACAAATAACAGCATTTTAACCTTTATTAGATGGGAATAGGGGTTGTAAACCCCTGTAATACAGGGGTGCAGGAAAGACTTTGACTGTGGGTTTAACAATTTGATGCTGGAACATCAGCAAAGATTAATGATGTAATAATATTTGATAACTAATGTGACAGAGAATTCGTGTTATGATAACTGGATATGTGAAGGAACCAACATAAAGAGGTTATGTTCACTGAATTTCAGCTTCCATGAAATGCATGAAAGCTATTTTGATATCTGATCTGCTCATTAAGAGTGATACAAGATACATAAAGATTTGCTTTTGTTTCTATGATTTTTGTGTTCTTTATCAAAACTTGTTTCTTGTTTTTAAACTTCACATTACCATTTCCTTATAATGTAAGAAATGTTTTATGACGATGCTAATTTTTGTATCATGAAAGGATAAGATGTTTTTAAGAAAGTGTACAGTCGTGATGTGTATATATCATTTTATTGTACATGTAGTACTTACATTTGGTACTTACCATGAAATATTAGAATACAGCACTTAGATAACAGATAAATATCATATTAGCAACATTTTTCACGTTGTCTTTTTTTCAAGAATGAGATGAACATATCTGATAAGACATTTTTTTAAGTGCTTAATATAAAACTTGTCATTATTATACGTAAAATCCATGCCACTTTAACCTTGTGGCAATATGTCAGCATACAGAATGTGGAGGGTATATGATTATCAATAGATTAAGTTATAAGCATTTAACTGCAATAATTTATGTTTATATATGTATATGTTTAACAATTCTCAGGTGACATGAGATGAAATTTAGACCCCTTAGCTTTTCATATTTGGTTATTAAATTAGCACAGCTAAAAACAATAAATATGTAAGTTTTTACCTAAATGTTCCCTAACTATTTATGGTAAGCTTAACCCGGACTTCCATAACTCAGATTTTTCATGGTTGTTGTCAATCCTTCAAAGTGAGTACCAGGACATCTTGAGAACAGGTCATGAGGGCTTTGTTACCTATAATTTTCCACAGCTTATCAGTGGTATACTGGGAACGACCCGTTCTTCAAGTGCCTGAGCACTGCGGGTCCCAACTTTTCGTTGGCTTGATCTATGGATATTCGGTAGGACTCCTTGGACGAGGGATTGGCCCGTGGCAAGGCCTCTACCTGTTCACAGGACAGCACAACACATAAAAATATCCATGGCTTGAGTGGGATTCGAACCTACGGTCCCAGCGACCAAGCGTCACAAGACCCACGTCTCAGACCTGTGGCCACTGAGGACCTTATCAGTGGTGTAGGACTTGACATTAGGTTTTTAATTGTCAGTGATGCACCAAAGAACAACTCCTCTTAAAGTTTTTCTTGAGGTTGGGTGATGGTGGAGGTTCCTGCACTAGAACAGGCTGTGAAGATTCTTGTTTCTCTTTTCTCTTTATCTATCTAATGGCTAGCAATTCTGGAGTGGGGGAATATTTTTCATGGCTCCTTCACATCCTAAACAACCTATGTCATAAAGTCAATCTGATGACAAATTCTTCAAGATGGGTACTCTGAAAATGCTGGCCCCAAACATCATAGCTCAAGAATTCAGAGAAGACTACATATTATTAACCTGTTTCATATTCTGAAGATCTGGTTAGTTTTTCTGGAAAGCTTCTGATTGAACCCAAGAATGAGAATGATATGAAAGTACTTTTGAAGGCCAGTGTCAGCCCTGACCCCCTTCAGGTGGAGATACATACAACTCCTCTAGGGGAGTTGTTAACTCTGATTCCCTGGATGTTCCAGACCAGTCCATATTCAAAGCATGATGTCTGATCAAGAAGAGGGATGTTAAACTTTTCCCCTTCCCCATTGTCTTCTTGACATTTAAAACACCATCTGTGTTAGGTATGAAAGGGTTTATCTGTAACTATATTCTCATAAAATTTTCTTTTGATATCAGAAGTTTAGTCACACACAACGGTGTGCTTCAAGCGTTGTCAGTGGCATGTCTCAACCCTAATCGTCGTGTTAACTGTTCAGGATGCTTTGCACATCCAGCTACAAAAGAACGCCTCTTTGTAATGTATTCAGGAAATCCGGTCCAAGGGAGACCTTTCTTTCCTTGACGCAATGAAATTTTCGTGAAACCTGGAAAAAAGTCGGGAAATCAAACGTTTTCGTCTCTTCTGAGCATTAACACAAACTGCAGGCAATGGGTCACCGAGATTTGCCCAGAACCGAGTCCCTTGTTGTAAATTGAACCTGGACTGAGCTCTTAGACTAAGATTCGACCATTCCCGTCGTTTCTGATGCTATTTGTGGCTGGCCGCCAGCCAGGGTTAGATGTGACCATTGTTACATGGAACCATGATGGGCTTCTGTACAAGCACTCTTCTCTTCTTTCTCTGTTAAAACCTCACTGGCTTCTAGTCGTTCCTCCACGTTAAGACTAAACCATTTTGGACTGAATTCTTCGATTTTCTGCTCATCTGCGTCCCGGTCCATAAGTTAGACCTCCATGGCTCTATGGCTTACCTTTAATACCACATAAATAGTAACACGGCCAGTCGAGGTGGTGGTGTTTTAATCAAGCGCTACATGTAGTCTGCTGCAGTTAACCTCCGTTACAGGCCTCTGCTGTCGTCATTAATTTCATCATATTTCACTTTTTTAACATATTCCGCCAAAATACCAACAGTTAAGCCAGCCTCACTCAATTTATAGGATTTGAGATTTTCTCGGCGGTGAGTTCTAAGATTCCTATCTTCTGGGTTGTAGCGACGTATAGCGGTATTCTTAACGGGGTCCTGAGAAAATTACCTAAGGGAACAATAACCTCCACAGGCATGGAAACGCGGTAGGACCCTTCGCCGCCCTCTTCCTACAAACCCATAAGTCTTCTTGACGGTGTTAGCAAGCTCTTTGAGAAGAGTTTGGGTTCCTACCCAGACGTATCACGATGCTGCAGCTCCCCGGCCAACAGGAACTTTGACGAGAGGCGACTAATCGGCGTGGCCATAGCCTTCGACACTGTGGGTCGGAACAGCGCGTTGCCTTGGGGTAACCCTAGTCACCAGACTTACATTTTTTGATGCACGTCAGCCGGATGCGAAAGATGGTGCAACTATTGGGCGTTCTTGGCCCTCTCCGTCAGAAACCGTGCGCTTCTCAACAAACAGCTCATCCGTCCTATGATGTATTATGTATTTTCGATCTGGAGCTCAGTTGCCTCCAGCCAAGTCCGGATGCTGCAAATATTACAATCCAAGTGTCTTCGCATTGCGACTAACGCGCCTTTGTGTATTAGTAGCAGACAAATTTACGAGGGCGTGGTGATCACATTCTTCGCTGGTCACATCAGAGTACTGACAGAGCTTCAAATCAAAGTTGGCTGATGCAGGGATCCACTTAGTTCGGCAACTCGGAAGGCACTTGTGCCGAACGAGGGCTGACAAAGGTCACCCAAGGGCAACTGAGGGG
>NW_019059917.1:0-20809 GCF_000696155.1 Zootermopsis nevadensis
ACTGGTCCTATGTAGCGCGCTCGCCGAAACGTTGGCGAAAGAAATGGTTCTTTCACCGTTCGACCACCTGACGCGGCTTGTTACCTGAGCATCTTTCATAACATTTTGAAGTTTTGTTTCAGTAATTGTTGACATGTGTGACAGTACGACGCCCAAATTGGAATTATTTGGACACGTTGATTGTTATTAGTGTAGTTTAACGCTGTGTGTACCAATTAAAGATATGCATATGTATTATTGATTTCCCGGGAAAAGTCTTTGTCATAGCTTTGTTTCAGAAAAGAGTTAAAAGTTCATCTCTTTTGGAAAATTATTTATTTTCCATTAAATTTTGAACCTTGACTTTTCCCATGGCCTCCAAAGAAAGTCACGCTGTTTTTGTGTACTCTAACCATAGAAACTGTAAAAATGACTTACAGTACTTCGTGGGAAGGATAGGTCTGCGTGTTGGAAAATAGGTGACTCATAATTGGTTGAATTCCTCATATGGCAAATTTCAAGTCACTTTCAAATTGAGGGCATTTACGATACTTTGATTTAATTACTGCTATTTCTGAAAATACTTTTTTTTTTCAAAAAAATAATGTTGTTCCAGAAAGTAATAGCACCTCGGTCGCTAGTTGTGAGAGTTCCAATTATTATTTTTTTTATATAAATCCAAATTTTTGGGAGAGGGCAAAGTTTCAAACTCGTTTCCGAGAGATGTATGATATTCATACAAGTCCGTGCAGTACAGGCAACTCTCGGTTTACGAACGAGTTCCGTTCCAAGACGTTGTTCGTTACGTGTATCTTGCATTTCTGAACTTTTACGATACGTATCGTATACGTTAGCAGCCATTTTAAAGCATTAAAACCATGTAATAATTAACATGTAATAATTTCCTGATAATTATTGTAATAAATACATTTTTTAAAAAGTTTATGTATTTAAATCTTACATTTATGCTCACTATACGTTTGGCATTTCGTTTTATAAGGAACTCTATCTACTGGAGGATTTAAGAAATTTTGAATGAATTGTGACATTCGTTATAGCGAACGTTCTTAAACCAAGAGTTGCCTGTACGCACAAACCTGAAGGAAATCTTTAATCTCTGCAGCTGGAAAGAATAATTTAAATTTAAGGTTTACTGAAACCAAGGTCTCAGTTGGAGCCATCACACCATGCAGGTCGAACCTGCTCCTCTTTTTCTTTCTTTCTTTTTTCTTCCCTGACCATAAATTTACTGGTTATTAGCGTAACAGGACGCATTTCATTTACAATTTGCTTCTGGACCGAATACGGATCGGAGAGCCATAGAAGAAGAAGAAGAAGCTGCTGACCATGAATGTGCGTGTCTTTGGCCCTCACTAACGCGTTAAACAAATATTTACACTGATTTCAAATAATTTGCCGTCAGATATATTTTGCAATTTTCCCTCGAACATCTTGAAATTAATATTTTTATATTTCTGTGTATGATAAATGTAACTTCTGTGGAAGTTTTTGGTAATATTACTAAAATACTGTGAAGTAATGTATTGTATTAACTATATATCTTGTATATTATGCTTATAATGTTTATAATAAAGTTTAACTCGCAATGCCGTATACGTTCCAAAATGTCGATACAGCTTCAATATCGTCCATCGACATTTGAATGTAAAAGACTCGTCAGTGTCGGCTCTAGCCGTGCTTTGCCCTGTGGTCCTTGGGTCTTCCTACTGGTAATGTAACGTCGTTATTCCCACGCTCTCAAAAGAATCCTGCTCTCATTTGTAAGAAAATAAAAGGTTTCGCTGATGGGTGTGGTAAAACTGCACCTCGAATTGAACGACGTGAAACAGTCAGATTTGAAATGAAAGTCTTTCTAAGAAGTAATACGAATTTTAGTTTTTTCTCTTGCTGCATCACTATTTCAACATCAACCCTGGACCACAGCTGGTGGCCATTTCTTCTTAATTTTCTGCTTGGTCTCAGAAAGACGCAGGTACTGTTTTGAAATTACGGTTGGCTGTGTTGTATTTGATATCTATCCAAAGATTTTATTTATTTATGGTTTATTTAATGACGTCAGTAGCTGACAATGGTAGGGTGATAATGAATAATCGACTGGAATGGATATGGAAGGAGGTGGCCGTTGCCTAAATTAAGGTTTTATCACATTTGCTGGAGGAACTGAGGACAACGGAGAACGGTGGGATGTCTCTGCTGGAGTTTGAACTTGGGACCTAAAAAGTGTTAGTAATTCTTTATTTCCGTTTTCTCCCCTTTTCGTTTGTCTGCTTTTCCGATATATCTGATTACGCACAGGACAACACAACACAGAAGGACGAGGACAAGCGGGATTCGAACTCAGGTTTCCAACAACTAAGCGGCTGCTGTGACCGGCCCTCTTTGGCCGCGTAACAGATCACACTTTCACTCAGTAGTGACCGAGATGCATGTTCCGCGCTCAGCAAATCATACTTAAAATTGGTTGAGAGACACTTTTGATTAAATGCGCCTTCAAATTCGCGATTTGCCGACAGTAGATATTTACATATTTCCTGAAGAGTCTCGAACTTATTTTACAGTATTTGTCCAACATATCTACCACGTATCTTAATGCATGCGTTCGTATAGGTCTGTTTTCAGACGGACATGCACTATATTTTTAATTTTTACTGTACGAAACAGCAACTTAACTCGGCCCCAGATACTAATCTCAGAATCCTTAGGATTCTTTCAAATGAAGATGGCTTTCTCCACCGTGATGATCGATACAGCAACTGCCTCTAAATTGTCGGCAAACTTCCACCAGACTACAAGGCGCAACAACCGAGAAGATAGCCATCTTAAAAATACGTGGGTTTGACATGCAGCGTGCATCAAGACGATACAAAATATTTATAACATTTAAGTCACAAAACCAGAAGGAAAGAAACCACTTTGGAAACCAGAGCGTAGATGCGAGGGGAAAAAAAGCCTGGATTCAGCTGGTTCAGAATAGGACACACTGGCTTTCTTTTGTGAGCATGACGAAGAACTTTCTGATGTGATCGACATGAATGCTGCCAACCAACGATGCAAAAAAAGTTGACTGCGGGCGGACTCACAGCGCAGGCGCAAGTCGTCTCTGCTAGGTTCATCATTTCTACGTACGAGACGCATTGCTAAAAATGGTAAACAGTGTCTTAAAACTAAAAAAGGGGTTGTTAGGTAACTTGTCCTTTGTGAATGAAGGTGGATGGCGCATACATGTATATAATACATAATTAGCCTTTGCTTCACACTTATAGCAACTGAGTATTTTATAAACCAACTGATTGGCTCATGTGGTCACGTGACAGTAGATTCGCAGAAGTGACCAAAACTCGTTCAGTGGCCATTGGCTACGTGAACGATTGTATTTTTAATCGACTTTTTTATTAAATAGGACAATTCCACGGCAGAAATACCTCGCTTAGCATCCATAAAAAAAACGGGCCATTGGCTACGTGAACGATTGCATTTTTATTCGACTTTTTTTATTAAATAGGACATTTCCACGGCAGAAATACCTCGCTTAGCAAACATGTAGTTCCTATGTTATTTTGACAATTATTTATCCAGCTTTCACCGAACCTGACAAGAAAGAAGAGTGAGAATGTGTAGAGTCTACACTTCCTTTCCAAATGCATTCCATTGTTCTGCATTCCTCGTCGGCTTACTACTTTATTCCAGGTACAAAAGAACCATACCAAACACGTACATACATGCATGCAAACACGTCCTTGTACTTAGTTAAATAGAAGAATGTTTATAAATTGAATCAGACTTGCATTTTAATGTAAATCATTCTATATTGTAAGACTTTTAGATCCAGGTTTCACGTAATCAAATGGTACATATGATCGATATAAACGAATCGAAAAATAATTGGTGTAATACGTAGGTAGAAGGGAAGATACAATGATACAAATTGCAAGGACAAATTTAGTTTTGTGAATGTTGAGTTCGATGTGGTTATCACCCGAATCAATATCATCTCGAAGATATTTAATCCTCAACAGACTATGTCTCGATAAATATTTTCAAATCATCAGAAAATAAGATAAATTAATTTTCGCTCAATGATAGTTAATAATGACATTCAGTAAGAGAGATCTGAATTAAGAGTCTCGTTGTACTCAAGATAACAGAATAAGGATAAGAATACTTACATAAGTTGTGAACGAAGGAAGAGATATTTGATATGTAACTTTGAAACCACTTAATTTAAAGTGGAGATAGTTCAAGATTATCGATCTTGTCCAATAAGAGTATACGCTCCTTTATCGAAGGTCTGGCTAAGATAAAAATAAACAGTGACTTACATTCCCTGTGAACGAACAGAAGATAGAACTTCATTAAGTAAGTAATCAAATTGATTATCGTACATTTTGATTTGATAAAACCATACTTGCATGTGTGTAACTTGAATTTTAAATTAAAGGAAATGTCGTGTACAATATTTTCAACAGTTTTGAAAAAATAATTCCAAAATCGAAATAGTTCTATAATTAGCAACTAAAGCGCCACTGTCTTCGTGAAATAAAGGCACTATGCTTCCATATTAAGAAAAAGCTTCCAGGTTGTGAACTACGATTGAAAATGTTGAGTGAAAGGATTAAATATAGCCACAGTCATATTGTGTGTTTATTAATCCATTCGAACCATCAATAAATGTTATTGATTGCGTGACTCTGTAGTAATAAATATTAGAAAATGGGGTATCATTAAATCAGCCATATTTATGTATATTAAAATCACCCAACATAATAAAATAATGTAGATGTGAATTTAAATTTACTTGTAAGAAGTTCCAAGGACTTTCAATAATGTTTACCATAAAATCAGGAGCGAAATAATGATTCCCTTTATGTAAATTGTCATAGTATGTATTTCAACTCACACACAGTTCTTAGTAATTTCCAAATTATATCTCCGTTTAACTCCACACGATGACTTGGAAATTGTAATCTTTAAGAGTTTCTTTTTACGTCAAATACTAGTAGTTCCTGTCAGCACTGAACATGTAAGTGAATACGGAAATAAATATAATTTAATATAGTTTCACTAAGACAAATTTCCGTAATGCAATACATTTTAAACTTACTAGCAAAATCATTGTCAATAAAATCACCAAATCTAGTTTTTACACCTCCGACATTTTAATAAAAAAATTATCGTAATTACAGTTATCTCTTTACTATAATAAATGCGAACCAGGGTCATCGTAGGTGGTATATTAGCAACAGTCAGATCACAAACTTGAGTTGTTCTGACACAAAAGCGATAACCAATAAGCCCCCCTTTTGGCCATACTTAATGGACAATAATCTTCATTGACCAAAAAATGAAAAGATTAATCTGGCACGGATCTACCTCTTACAGTTCAATTTATCTTTCAATGACGTCTCAGCATTTAACAGTCATAACCTCCGGGCAAAAGTGAGAAAAAAGGGTATTGAACTTTTCCTTTTTTGATACAATAGACAGGGAAACAGTTTCGTACTCCGATCAGAGGTTGACGTCACTTTTTTATGGTGGAGATGGAGGACTTCCTTGAAGGAAGGAAGTTTATTTTATGGTTCAGTGTTGTGAAACCATCTGACCTGAAAATTCCTTACTTTGCAAGTCAACTACCGAAACGTCCCTGTAAGATTTAATCCTTGACGTGTTAAAAGTCGAAACGGTAGATCCAGATGGCGTTGCTCTGTACATTGGATCGTCAATGCCGTTAGCTGAAGCTGATTTGCTTCTCTGTGCCGATAAAATTCGTACAGATTTAAGAAACTCGTCATCTTCTGTAAAGTTTTTCACCTCCACAGTAAGTTTTACCAGATCTTCTGAAGTTAATTTTCAACAAGGTTATCAAATGTCTCTTGTTGTGGTTGGGAGTGGTCTCTTCCCTGGAAAGTCTTTCACACATTCGAAACACTTAAACGTGGACTCACCGACAGACAAAATATAAGAACTCAGTTTCACTCATCTTTAGACACGAAACATGAAACACCAAAAAACAAGAATACTGATTGGGAACTGAGAGGTATCTGACGTTTCTGTATCCTATATTAAAACGGCTGTGAGCCTGTACAAATCGGTACTTGTTTAAGGTCGAATCATAATTTTTTTTAGCAAACCTTGCAGGTTGCTACAATACCGACACTAGGTCGAATCATAATTTTTTTTAGCAGACCTTGCAGGTTGCTACAATACCGACACGTTGTACCTGTACTGTCTAAGTCGACCTTGAAGTCGTGACGTAATGCTAAATGTTGTCGTAAAACATTGCCCCTTGTTAAAAATGTTCCCGCTGCTGGAGCAATCCAAATGGTCTTTGATACTGTGGGTTAGTTACCAGTGACATCACTAAGATACTAAATTCTACATAAAATATGAAAAGTAAATACAAAACTAATAATAACTAATGGAGAACTGATAACAGCTGATGTTTCTATATCGCGTGTTAGAATGGCTGTCTACCTAAGCAGGAGTGCAGTCAATTTGAAAGACGACGATGAGTGAAAAGATGGCTGTCTTCTGGGTTTTAGCGCCGTGTAGTCTGGTAGAAGTTTACCGACGTTTCAGAGGTCATACTGCCTCCGTCATCAGGGCGATTACTCATCGTCCTGATGGAGGAATACAACTCAGAAGACAGCCATCTTAGAACACGTGCTACTCGCACTTGCAAAACCTGTTCGCTCGCTACGGAGGCTCAGATTATAATTAAAATAAATTATTTATTTTACGTGCTGAATAAACAGCTTCAGGAGCCAATTACAGTGTCAGAACAAGAAAATAAAATAACTACGAAGTACAGAAAACAAAACGATAAATAGAACAAAAAAACTAAATTATCTACATTTTTGATCTAATCACTTTATCGTGACCTCAAAGGGGGTAAGGTTTTTGCCAAAAAAAATGTCCAAAAATCTGCATAAGTCATTTGCAGCAATGACGTCTCAATGCACTGCTCATGCTGAAAGTATAAAATTCTCTTATTTGCCTTGTAGTCAAGCGGATATCAATGACAATTGATTTTTCCCTTTAAGAAATACATAAATAATAAAGCTAAGAGATCACCATCATTTGGAATAAAGTTTTCTATAATTTATAAACAACTTAAATTAATCATAAAACCTCGCGTACCGTGATTTATATTATATGATTTAACTTCTTATTTGCCACTGATGATGACCTCTTGAGGTCGAAACGCGTTTGGTATTAGTGTCCTTCATAGTGTAAACAGTTTTGTTTGTATGCATATTTTATGAACTTAAATTAAATCATAATTACGTAAATACCAAATAAAAACTACAATAACACAAAATGGCATAGCTCTATCATTGCCTTCTATTTTATTAGATTCAGTAAATGTATGATTATTCCATACAGAGGCATACTACAGCTTTGACTTAATTAAAGCAACTTATAAAACAACTAAAATATTTAAAGAAGGTAATTAAAAATACAACGAATAAGCCGTGACGTCCTTAGTGACTGGTAATATTCAATAATTCAATTCAATTCATTTATTAAAGTGCTTAACAACAGCCAATAAGGTCAATAACATCCAAGCACTAACAATACAAAAACAAACAAAAAATAAAATAAATAATAATAATAATAATAATAATCTGTATCATATTTAAAATTGCAATAAATTTTGACACGAGTTAGACCAGTTGAATTACATATAGAAACAGAAAAAAATTCTAAATTTCTGATCCACAGAATAATTCGACGTATCGCAAGGCATAAAGTGTCTGTTTCTGATTTGTTGTCATTCATAAGCCTCCACGTGTGAAATATTTCTGCAGTTCATGCAGTGGGTAACCAAACCCCTTACCCTCTTTTATGCGCTCCAGAAAGTCGTATCATTTGCTTCCAATAACGAGGGACAGTGAGGATGGCAATAAAAATTTCTAATAAATCTGAACGCATCTTTGCTCGTAGACATGCATGTAGTCTCCTCAGCGTACTCGATTGGCGTAGTAGTTCCAGCGCACGATCAATAGGGAGAGATCATAGTACACGACAGTCTTCAGTGCATGCAAGTTCGCGAAGGGATACGACGGAGGTGGCACTCATTTCAAATTATAACAGTCCCATTGTTAATTGAAGGGATACACATTAAATACTAACGCCGCAATTAACAAGTGTACGGAGAACATGCATACACATTGTGATTTCGAAGACTGAACCTCATCACGTACTGACTGTCCAGGTGCCCTTGAAAAGAAGAAACAGTTGACAAACGCACTACGAAATCTAAACAAGTGAAATGCGTGTGGTTGAAAATTGACTGTAGTGTCGTGACCTATACATGTGTACGTGTTTCTCGTCATAAACGTTCGGTGTAAAATTAGGTTATAGTTTGTTAAAATAATATAAGTTTTATTATTCCTTTTCTAAAGGTAAATATTTTCTTGGAGTCATTTTATGGACCGGAATATTCAACGTGCATCAGAAGCATCAGCTGTTTGAACTGCATCAGACCGGTGCAATTATCTTCGTTTAGAAGATTAACGGCCATGTTTTCTCTCTGGTACTCCTTTTTAGCGTGGAGGAAGATTGGGTAAGTATTAGTACGAAAATAATTGTTTGTAAAATGATTCTGGTTCAGTGTGTTGTTGCGTGCTATGGCATCCTAACCTAAAAAGTTGGCGGAACCTATTATTTTTAGATGTACCAAATACTGCAGGATCTATTTCTGCGTGACTCTTGGCTTGGGGAAGGGAGGTTGGAAACGTGGTGCACAGAAACCGGTTTGAACATGTTACATTGTCTACAAACACTTCGGTCGTTATCAGAATTTGTTAAACCCCTTAGTAAATCTTTTAATACTATGTGACGTACATATCATTTGGTACAGACAATTCGTAATTTAACTGAACGCCATATTCTTTGTTTGGTTGTTATTATTGTAAAATATGATAAATATTTATAATAATACTAATTCTGTGTGTAATTTTTCCTTCACTGTTATTTAATTATGAATTGTCTCGACAGTTTGATCAAGTCTACATTATTTTTGCTCTCATCGGCCTGAAACTTTCAAGATAATAACATATTTAATTTTTTCGAGAAATGTCTGGTAGATATTAACCGATGTTGAAGACAAGTTTACTAACTCTTTCATCAGAATGATGACAAATTGGTGAATTGTGGGTACTGAGTTCTGGAATTGTTTGTTTCTGTCGCATTGAAATAATATCTGTTTTGTTATCTTATCTCGAATTTTATAGCTTTCGAATTTAGTATGAGAAATGTTATTTGTTTTACAGAACAGTCTGACAGTAGGATTTATGCATGAGACGTACAATTTTACGATGGTTAAAAGAGGAATCTTACAAAAATACTTAGTTATTTATTGCCATATTGTTACGCATGTTGGAATGACTGAATAAAATACAGCCGCAATGAGTTGGCCCCGTAAAAAAATATTTTACATAACCCAACAGGTAGAAATTATATGGTGTGAGTGGTGGGATCGTGTTACCGGAAGTCCCCGGCCACATGAGTTCCCGCCAGATGTTGCGTTCAAAAAGTCTTGAAATTCCGGTGCGAACCTGAATTTTGGGCTCAGCCGACCCGAGTGCATTTTGTCGTCACTGTAAACTCACGCACTTTCCTCATGTTAGATTGTCGCCGCCATGTTTCTGCACTGCAGCCAACCGAAGTAAACAAAATCCCCTGCTTTCGTTCATGTTTTGTTTTTTTCTCATTTCAGTAATTTGTACGCAATGTTTTTTTATGAGCGAATAATTCCGGGGCAATCTGTAGAGTAGTTCAAGAAGTCAGACAGGTGGTCGTTAAATGTATCTGGAGTCTAAAGGAGCCCCTACATGTATCAAAATGGTATATTTTAAGTTATTCCATCTGTAAACATGTATTTTAAACACCGGCGGAGAACATGAAAGGGAATTAAGATGGCTATCTTCTGGGTTGTTACTCCGTGTAGTCTGGTAGAAGTTTACCGACGTTTCAGAGTTGGAGGCAGCAAGGACCTCTGAAACGTCGGTAAAATTCTACCAAACTACACGGCGCAACAACCCAGAAGACAGCCATCTTCAGACTCGCTGCCGTGAAAACCTCAAATCCTACATGAAAGGGAATACTTTTATTTAAATTTCATACAATATGTTGTTGCCATAATGTCCCTGTAAATATATGGACACTTTGTTAGCGAAGAACGTTGTGTTTTGGGAGTGTGTTTATTTATTATATTTAAACATAACAGCGTCTTAATATTTACGCAGTTTATGAAAGTTTCTTAAAATGCTGTCCGTTAGCCCTGCGACTCTAATAATTCCTGATAAATTCCAGGTATGTGTCATATTGCTGTAGCAACCACTTGAATCAAACATCAAAGTTCGTCCCACGTGTTTGCTCTTTCGGGTAGGCCCCACAAATCGGCAAATGTGAAGATCGCTAGCTCCATCATGTATAAACCACTTGATTTGTCGCCGTACGAGTGTTACTTGAGACAATTTTTCATTAAATAATGTAAATAGGTGGCCCCTGACTGTCTAGGGTGGTTGCTTGTAAGGTACTGTAAGGTGATCGTCATTTATTCCCACGGACGGAGTGGCGGCGCTGCGTGTCGGGTCGATGCCTCGTCGCTAGACTGCGTTGCCATATCTCGTTAATAAAGTGGTTGCAACCATAAATAAATTTGCGGGTATTACTCATGTTACAATTTTTGTCCGTTACCCGCAGGTAAATTATGATGTTTTAGGTTACATAGTCTGAATGAGCTATAATTAATATTTTTATAAGCAAACCAAATGTCAGATTTGTTTCAGAAATGACATATATCAATTTCGATGTCGAGACAGTGAGAATGGGGCAAATGAACGCGAACAAAATTTGTATCAGAGAACATAAAAACTTGTGAGACTTACGCGTAGATCAGATGCTATTATTGCCACGGATATCTCAGACTATACTAAATTAAGCTGGCCATTATAGCTCAACGGCGAGCTCTTTTAAACAACAATGAACTCTCGGGTCCTCTAAAAAGCAGTTTCTCCTTTTATTTATTCTTGTGTTGTTTCTCCTTATATAATATTGTCTTCTCTTTGTATCTCCAAATACCATTACAGAACTTCATCAGAATTAAGTTGATACATGCTAGCATTTATTAAAAGAAATCGTATCGAAAATTTACCTTAATTATGCACAATTTTTGATGTCGAAAAGTCAATAGTTTTTGGTTTAAACTATTAAAATGTCAAACATATTCAGACCAGAAGGAATTTTACAAGAGACATTCAGCATACAGAGGCAGTGCGACAGGTTTACGGCCATAACTTTATACTTTTGAATTTTAAAGGCATTAGAAATTGTTCTTCAAAATAAAATAATATATTGACAATTCTAATAACATTATACTTATTTTTAAATAACTATGGGACAGTTATTAGAAAATAAATGATCACAAGTATCGAAAAATGAATTCTCTTCCATTATTACAAATATACGTAGACATTTATTAATGAACAGGGCTTTATTTTCTACGTCATGTTGGTATTAACCCCATTATTGTTGGTCAGCGTAACCTAACCTAACCTAACTTAACGTAACCTAACCTGTGAAAACATATGTAAGTAATTTGAAATTCCATAACATCATATAAAATCTTATATATACATAAATATTAAAGAACATTATATTTATTTATATAAAAATAGGATAAACTAATAGGAGCACAAACTGTCAAATTTATTCCACTTGGCTCTAGACATAAGGAAGGCTTCCATGTGACATTTATTTATAG
The DNA here is from genome assembly GCF_000696155.1 of Zootermopsis nevadensis. The sequence continues at coordinate 11,771 of NW_019059917.1, forward strand.
TTTATTTAAAGACGATTTTTAAGTAGCTCAAACTCGTCGAATGAGACGATGATAGTAAGTAATGAATTGGAAAGGATGTGGAAGGAAGCGGTTGTGGCCTCATTTAAGGTAATCTCCAGGCATTTTCCTCGAGGGACTGAACAAAACTACGAAAAACCCCACTCAGGAAAGCCGAGATTTGAACCCGGAACCTCCCGAGTACAAAGAGGGAATGTTAAAAAATTTGACTACGATGTTCGGTGCGACATTTGCGAGTGTGGCTATTTTTCATATTTAATCATGTCGTGACGTTTGTCGATAGAAAACGGATTTCTCAAGCGAGGTGGTATTCGCTCCTATCAAGCCTGTCTTTGAAGTCCGGATGAACTTTGTCCCATACACATGGATATTTTTAATACTCCACTAAAAATTAATGAAGTTCTTTCCCCACACACGAAACAAAACCCGAGAAAGCGAAACGCTGTCTGGTACTCCCACCAACGTCACGACAAAGCGAGACTTAAGTTTCACTGTGGAAAAGTCACTACAGTAAGAAATTCCACCAAAATCAAACTCGGTTTGATCGCGTGACGTTAAAATCACGACGATGATCTCAGTGTCAAGGCATAGGAACGTCGAGTTTCCATAGTAGCATAAATCGTGGAATTCGATGTCATGACCACGAATGTCACGACTCTATGTCACGTGGAAAGAATCAAAAGAGTTAAAGCGGGAGAATAACATACCCACACCTACAGGACGTATAGCGCGAAGCAAACAGCCCACAGAAGGGAACAGTGCATCCAACAAGCAACACACATCACAGGATACAACTAGTAAACAGCAACAGGCCTGACGTTCATGTTGGCAACAATACATTCAGAACAGGTAAACTTTTACATATTTCTCATATTTTCAATTGATAATGCCTCAAAAAGCAATCAATACAACTACTATCACGCACAGTAGGATTTGAGGTTCCACGGCGGTGAGTTTAAAGATGGCTGTCTTCCTGGTTGTGGCGCCGTGTAATCTGGTAGAAGTTCACAAACGTTTCAGGGATTGCTACGTTCCTCACCCACCGCCATGATGACGATTTGAAGCAATGTGTGGTTTCAACACACAGATGCCTTTCAGTCTGTACGCTTTCTTACTTGTTGGTAATTTTTATAAACAGTCATTAGTTTCAAGAACTTTGGGAGATTTATATTTTGGGCCCAACGCCTGTCAGACTTTGTGAACACGGCTTTGAATTGATTTGACTTGTGTGACTAGCATCGTTTAACGGAGCGTATTTTGTCAGTATTTTGTTTACGATTCATCAGGACGTTGTGCAGTCTACTTTCGGATTCATTTGACTGGACAACATTAGTAGCACATCCAACGAGAAAACGTACTGCTCTCGTATACACTAATACCGACGAAATGCCATCCTAGACATAAATAAACCACAGACTGTAAAATTTATACTCCCTTAGTATCGATTGTAATATTAGAGATTTGCTAGTAAATTCCAGGGACTGGTGTTTTCTAGCTGATGTTACATGGATAGCAGCGCTGCGGTGGTAGGAAGTAAAATCATGATACGGGCCTCGTAGTCAACGTTGGTTCAGTCGATATATTTCAATGTTATAACCTTAAAATGCTGCACGCGAAATCTACGATTCAGAGTTGTTCTTAAAAAGCCAATAGTCGCTTAGTTGGTCAAGGAATATGCCGTCTTGTATGGAAGCCGAATGTTTATTATCGTGTCTAAAAGACCTCTGAATTGGGCCCTACAATGAGCTACTTCCATGGCCTCAAACCTAGTTTATTTAGTATATCCATGTTAATAATATTTATCTCCACCTATGTCTCGCAAGTGGTATCATTTCATTCAATTATGTAAATAATCTAAAATATTGTGTGCGTGTTTCACGCCACGCCCATCCCGGCTTCCTTGATCGCATCATTTCGTAAATATTTTGTGAAGGGTACAAAGTATTAAAACTTACTTATGTAGTTTTCTACATCATCATGTTGCTACCCATGTTTTATACGATCGTAACAGAGGGGAATTTTTTTTTTGTTCTGTTCTTCTGAGTAGTGAACCCGAGCGTATGTTGAGGGCAAAAAGACTGTATCAGTCAGAGGAAGGTGTCTAGGAGAAAAATCTTACTGTCTCTGTCTTCGGCCTTGCAAAATGCCTTTAGTCCACGATGCAGTATTAAACATTAAAGGTAAACATGAAAATGTGTGTGAAGCTTTATACAAAGCGAGGTGTTATACTACTTAATGCAGTTAAACCCAAATGGCTGTCGAAAATCAAATCTGATCCTTCGCAAGTGACGTAGTTCCACGTTTGCTTTGTGAAGGTTAAACAAATTTCACTTTCGAATTCGAGGATAATCGAGGACGTAGGCTGTAACGTAGAAGTCAGGGTTTTTCATATACGAGTTGATAAAACTACCAACTTCGCCGGTCTTTCTACTTTTCGTGCAGGACAAATAAAGTTGATTCGTGTGCAAACCTCTGCCTACGCAAACAACCAGAGAAGATATTTGCAATCTCATTGACATGTACATGGCTGAACAAGACCTTAGTTGGAAGAACGTGTTAATATTTTCACAGGTGGTGCACCATGGGATTTATTGTATATATTAAATCCATTACACCAGAATGCATGCTTCAAGGCCACGGAAGAACTTCAAACACCCCCTCACCCCCCAAGTCACCAGTAGGCCTATACTGTTGCGAGTTTGGAGCTGTGTTTACACCCCTGGGCTCCGCTGAACACTATGATTTTGCTGTGACCTTGAAACATTCAGCCTGGTGACAGCGACTGCATTAGCCACTGCTCTTGCTGTGAGAAGAGAGATTTCGAAGGGCAACGAAGCGATGTCAGACGAAGTTCAAGACCACTGTATTAAAGAGTTTTCAGAGAACTTCGTGACAAAATAAGTACTCGTATCAGTTACACAACGCTGCTGCTACAAACGAAGGTTCGACACAGAATTTCGGTAGTTATTTTTTGTTATTCATTGATGACCATTTCCTGCTTTCCTCATTTCTGTTTCACGCTGTGTGGCTTTAGAGGCTAGTACACCTAGCAGACATTTTTTACGAACATAAATGAACTATGTCACTCACTCTATGGAGCAGGAAATTCTTTGAAAAGTTGATTGTTTTTTCGACTTGTCACATAATAGCCCACTTTATTTATGGAGCCCGAAGGTTCATAATAGTGTTCACAAAAGCCCGCTACTGTACTCTATCCTGAGCCAGCTGCATCCAGTTATCTCCATCGATTCCTGTCTCCCTGTCCATCATAACGTTATCCTCCGACCTACGCCTTCGTCTTCCCTGCGGTCTCCTCCCTTCAGGTCTCCCAACTAATACCTTATATACCCCTCCCCTCCCACTTTCAATGCGTGCAGCATGTCTTGCCCAGCACATCCTCGTCGATTTAATCACCCTAAGAATATCAGATGAGGTTTTACAGACCGTGAAGCTCATAAACATGCAGTTTTCTCCATGATCCGTTTTCCTCCCTTTTAGATTCAAATATCCTCCTCAACACTCTGTTTTCAAAAACTCTCAATTTATATATTCTTCCTACAAAGTGGGAGACCAAGTTTCGGACCCATACGACACAAAAATTAATCTTTTGTATACTGTAATGTTTAGAGACGCGAGAAAAATATATTTTGAACTGAATGACATAAAAGCATTCCCTGAATTAACCCTGCTCTTTATTTCGTCATGAATGTCATTCTGACTTGTTAGTGTCGTCCCCAAGTACTTGAATTTTGTCACATTTTCTTTATATTCTGGTTCTGTTCTTAATTCTGTTGCCGAGACATGTTCACGTACTTTGTCTTTTCTGTGTTTATTTCGCTGCAGTAACAAGTCTGAGGACAATCAGGTTATTAAAATGTTTAGAGAAAGAAGAATAATGTGGTTTAGATTAAACTGGCTCAAGAAAGGATATGAAAACAGACTTTTGTAATCGCGTTGATAAATCTTGAAGCATGGAATTTCTTGACCAGATGAAAAATTTAATTTAATGTAATTTTTCAAGAAATTTAATTTAATTTAATTTTTCAAGAAATTTAATTTAATTTAATTTTTCAAGAAATTTAATTTAATTTAATTTTTCAAGAAATTTAATTTAATTTAATGTAATGTTTCAAGAAATTTAATTTAATGTAATGTAATTTTTCAAGACATTTAATTTAATTTAATTCAATGTAATTTTTCAAGAAATTTAATTTATTTTAATTCAATGTAATTTTTCAAGAAATTTAATTTAATTTAATTTTTCAAGAAATTTAATTTAATTTAATTTAATTTTATGTAATTTTTCAAGAAATTTAATTTAATTTAATGTAATGTTTCAAGAAATTTAATTTAATGTAATGTAATTTTTCAAGACATTTAATTTAATTTAATTCAATGTAATTTTTCAAGAAATTTAATTTATTTTAATTCAATGTAATTTTTCAAGAAATTTAATTTAATTTAATTTAATTTTATGTAATTTTTCAAGAAATTTAATTTAATTTAATTTAATTTTATGTAATTTTTCAAGAAATTTAATTTAATTTACTTTAATGTAATTTTTCAAGAAATTTAATTTAATTTAATTCAATGTAATTTTTCAAGAAGTTTAATTTAATTTAATTTTTCTAAGAAAAACTGTTTGCCATGGAGTTTGTATTGCAGATTTAGTACGGATCAGTCTTTCTTTACCTTTGCACATGGTACTATCCGAATTGTAAAAAGTGACAGGATCCATCGTTTCGAAAATTTTGAATGTAACTGCTTAACAACGACGTAAATTTTCTAGATTCTATGGATTTAGTTAGTTGTTGTACCATGACCGTTCGGTCGTGTCTTCAAGGCGTGGCTTCGAATTTTTTTCAATAGACACATGAGATGCACAAATGAGTTCCGTTGTATAAGGTATTCTATGGTCTCGTGAGAGTCTATTTAGAGGCACGGTATTGAAAATACCCCCTTCCCTAACAGACTCCTGTCAGCTCCCGAAATAAAGCGGCCCGGGAACCCTTGAGTTTGCTTTGTGGTATTTTTAATCCCAAGGAGCAGCAAGGTCTGGGTTAAGGATTTGGGGGTGTCGAGAAATGTGTTTGTTGTTTATGTGAGCTGTCTAAGGGAACGTTTGCCAGCTTATACATTCCTCCGTTCACACAAAATTCACACATCTGTACTAAAGTCGTGTACTAAATCATTTAAAATAAATCGAAAGTTAACCCGATGTTCAACAGTTAATTTAGGTCCACGAAATACTTGATAACACTTTTACACTGTAAGCCTAATAGAACTGTCATATATGAAGTTCTATGCAAATAACCAAGAGAAGATACATTTAACATTTCGTAAATAAGTAAAAATCAATATTTGTGGACTGAATTTAATTTTGTCAACGTTAGTAACGTAGTTCGAGCGCTGATGTTTAATAATTCTCTTAGACGATAGACAAAAGTCAAAACACTCAAAGAAAAAACAGATTATATTACGTCATCGTCATAATTATTCACAATCATGCTGCTATAGTTTGTGTTATCTCAATTACACTTAAGTGGAAATTCATATTTCCGCTTTATCTTTCAGTAGTTTTCAATTGTAGATGTTCTATCCTTTTTGTAGTTGTTGATAGTTAATGGTGCCTTCTTCGTGGCGTTTGGGATCACGAACGTTTTAGTCTGCTGTGCTTTGAACCAACCAACCAACCAACCAACCAAAAAGTTAACTAAGGCCTTAGTCTTGCACAATCGCAAGATATCGTCATTTAGGTAACACGATTCCAGCTTACGAAACGCTTTGCTTAAAATGGTAAATTATAATGGAGGTGTGTTTATGCTAACGGGGGTTTTGTCTCGGCAGAAACCTTGACTATTCAAACTAGCGTCTGTTGCTGCTGATGAGAGATTATCCCGTCAGGAATCTTGTCCTTCGTGAAAAGAAATTTGGTTTGATGGCTCCCTGGGGTTTGAACCCAGGAGGGGCTGGATCGCTTTGGCTGAAGGCTTCTTCTACATGGGGGGGATGACTTCAGCTTTTGTCCTCCATGATTGGGGAGGGCGGGCCGTGCTCCTTTCGAATTATACCCTGGCATTTTCCTTACAACGGAGGAAAAATCTTGATTTTGTTAAATATATTAGGAAGAGTTCTGGTATCAGTTTGAAATTGCCCAGGTGTTATTACGATTAACGGAGGAAACATCTTGATTTTGTTAAATATATTAGGAAGAGTTCTGGTATCAGTTTGAAATTGCCCAGGTGTTATTACGATTATTTTTTTTATTTTGTAGTGTTCTGTCTGCCGACAGGTCCATATGAACAGGATCCTTCCATCCTTTTCTCGGACTGGGACCTGTTCATATACGTTCTTGGCAGATGATCCAGAAGTGGTTTGCCATTGCCTTCTTCTGTGTGTGAATAGGATGCCACGGAGAAACCGGGGAAGCCCCCGGAGGAAAACTCCGTGTTGCCTAGACCACGGCCTTGCCCAACACAAGTTATAAATTCGGGCACCGCCGGGAATCGAACCCGAGACCCCAGGATTACAAGGCCAGCCTTCTAACCGCTAGACCAATGGGAAATTAATATGTACGCGGTTGGGGTGGCATCCAGTGACTTAACGTCTATACCAAATTTCCAAAAATTATCGGTTAACTGGGTCTTAAATTGAAAGAGGACACATTAGACTGCTTCAAAAGCGCAGGTTATATGATATAACCTCAAATGGTAGAATGGTTATGAATAATGAATTAGAAAGGCTGAATGCAGAGTAATTTCCAGTTCCCTGATGTAGAATGTATATTTACATTTCGTGAGGTTCATTAATTGTGTTATTTTCATGACCTCTGTGTCAATATGTTGGTCTGGATGGTCTGTGTGGAAATGAATAATGAAACTACGCTAAACAAACACTAGACAAATTCATGGAAAGTTTGGTGAGATCGGTAAATACTGAGAGATGGAATACATTGAAGTTTTACGAGTTCCTGCACACATAAAATAATATTAACACTTTGCTAAAATGTAAAAAAAAACAGAATACGATATAATAAGACGTGTGTGACGAAAATAAACAGGGGGTGTACGAGGTGCGATCGAAAAGTTTCCAGACTGCGCGTATAAAAACCCGTACACTTATCTCAGGTATTAAATTCATCCATCACCCTCGAAGTAGTTCCCCTGGGAGTGAACACAACGATCCCAGCGCCGCTGCCAAGCCTGGAAGCATCCCTGGAAATCTTTCTTTGTCAGCCTGTCAAGCACCATCTGCGATTCTGCCTGAATCTCTTCTATCGTCTCAAATCGCCTTCCCTTTAGCTGAATTTTCATCTTTGGGAAGAGGAAGAAGTCACACGGAGCTAAATCCGGCGAATAAGGAGGGTGCGGGATGACGGCCAGGGTGTTTGAGGCCAAAAACTGCCGAACTTTGAAGGCGGTGTGCGCTGGTGCGTTGTCATGATGCGTCGCATGTGGAGTTCTTCCTTTAGAATCAGCTGACAGGTCCCATAGCCTATCCCAACAATGTCGCACAAGTCGTTGATGGTACGACGTCGATATTCGTAACATTTTCGGGCGTTGTGCTCGAAGATGGTCGTCCAGAACGCTCGTCATCATCGACAGAGGTTCGGCCATTTTTAAAACGTGAATGCCACACAAAAGTTTGTGCACGACCCATTGCGGACTCCCCAAATGCTTGCTTGAGCATTTCATAGGTTTCCGTAGCCGTTTTGGCGAGTCTTTGGCAAAATTTGATGCACACGCCATTCCGAAATCGCAGGAGGGTCGGTGTAATGCACTACCAAAACGCCCATAACTAGCTCGTACTACATCCGGTTCGCCCTCTATTGACACAGTCTTGAAACTTTTCGATCGCACCTCGTACAACGCATTGAAGAAATATCATATTTGCTAATTTTGGAAGAAAAACAAAGTTTAACTACCAGGTATCTGAAGAAATACTCCTCATCAAATGAGATACAATTTTGGTACTGTTTTCGAGAAGAATTTATCAATATTTAATCAGATCTTTTGAGTCTTTGACAAGAGAAATCCTTCTTGTGTTTCAGTCCTTATGTACAGCGCTCTAAGGGTTTAAACAAGATGTAAACTTTTATAAATACAAAACGTGAAAAATAAATTCTCTAGAAGAGGCAGACAGACATAAACAGAAGGTGTTCATTGTCCAGAATCAACTTGACTTTATCTCCACCGGTTCTTGAAGTCATAACGATATTGTTTGTTTAGTAATCGAGTCTAGTTGTATCGAATTACAACAATCGATAAACATTGTAATATGGCTTGCGTGACTTCTCGATCACTCTGTAGATTGCAGAGGTTTTGAAAGAATCAGTAAATGCTATGTTTAACTCGGCTTGTTTTTACGATTAATAAAACATTGCATTTAAACTGAAATTACTCGAGATCGGATAAGACGATTTGCACCAAACTTGTGATTCGTATTCCTTGAGATTGGAAAGGGATTTCGTAAAGGTCAGAACTTCGGAAAAGTGTCTTATGTTCGAGTCCCTGTGAGGGCAATTATTGTAGCTCAAAAACTGAGCACGATAAAATAACGGGTTCAAAGTCAAATATGTTTTTTTTTCTATGAGGTTTTTACAGGGAACAAAGGCCACAACACCAGAAATCGATTATGGGTTCGAGTTTAGGTGAAAATGTTTTCTATACCTTAGAAACTTAAAACGTTAGAGCATAGATAAAAAAACATTATTTGCTTCTACGAGGATCTTAAGGGAATAGAGATAAGAAATCCGATTAAACTGTTCTGAGTTCGAATCCCAGTGAAGATATATTCTACACATAGGAAACTAATGATGACAGAAGAAGATATATAAGAACTACATTAAGTAGGATTCGAGGTTTCCACAGCGGTGAGTATAAAGATTTCTGTCTTCTGGGTTGTTGCGCTGTGTAGTCTGGTCGAAGTTTACCAACGTTTCAGAGGTCATACTGCCTCCATCATCAGGGCGATGAGTATGAAGATTTCTGTCTTCTGGGTTGTTGCGCTGTGTAGTCTGGT
>NW_019059917.1:33843-49110 GCF_000696155.1 Zootermopsis nevadensis
AGGATCCTTCCATCTTTTTCTCGGACTGGGACCTGTTCATATATGTTCTTGGCAGATGATCCAGAAGTGGTTTGCCATTGCCTTCTTCTGTGTGTGAATGGAGTAATTGTTGGGATGCCACGGAGAAACCGGGGAAGCCCCCGGAGGAAAACTCCGTGTTGCCTAGACCACGGCCTTGCCCAACACAAGTTATAAATTCGGGCACCGCCTTGTCCTGTCATGTGTCCTTTTTGAGAGGAGTCATGATTTGAACTTCTAAACTAACGCCTGTATTACGCCAATGGGGAAAGAAACTAAACTTGCACGAAAGATTTCTTAACAGATATCCCAGTATTTCTAATCATGTATCATGTAGGCCAAATCGATTAAACATGTGCACGGACGGACAGAGAAAGTGTTTTAATACGTGTTTAATTTACACACTTCGAGCAACGAATGCATCAAATCAGTTGATGGTTCACGTCCCTCGTTTCCAATCTGTACGCTTCGAACGGTTGCCAGATGTTCTCGCTGCTAGACTGTAGCAAAAGTTTCGTTAGTCACATGTCGAGGCAGATGGTTCCAACATTGAAAGCGAAAATAAGCTATTTTTGACAAAATGTAGTTAAGAATTAACTACTTTATTACGGATATATCAGTATTCATGTATCATGATTGTTATACATGTTTGCATGATAGTAACATATATTAGAGCTTTCTTGGAAGTTTACGTGTTTTAGCTCCGAAACTATTGAAGGAATTTCTTTAAAATTTAGTATTGTAATTCTACATTAAGAGTAACTGAACAAATTTAATTTCTGGTTAGCTTTTGTTGAACATAGCCCACAGGTTACATGAAGTTCAAATGGAACAAATCGATATATCGAAAAAGTGTACCTTATTAAAGTCGATAGTCCTTGTTTGCAAGATTTTTTCAAAACAGTAAATATTCAGTTATATAAAATGCAAATAACTTCTGACCATGGAGTATGATATAAATATTTAGCTCCGAAACTATTGAAGGAATTTCTTTAAAATTTAGTATTGCAATTCTACATTAAGAGTAACTGAACAAATTTAATTTCTGGTTAGCTTTTGTTAAATAGCCCACAGGTTACATGAAATTCAAAGGGGACAAATCGATTTATCGAAAAAGTGTACCTTATTAAGGTCGATAGTCCTTGTTTGCAAGATTTTTTCAAAACAGTAAATATTCAGTTATATAAAATGCAAATAACTTCTGACCATGGAGTATGATATATATAATTAACCTTGCAGCCTATATGGAGCAAATGCGCGTGTGAAAATACAGGTTTACTCGATAGTTTTGCAGAGCTAGGCAGGAGGGAACGTGGTGAATCCACGGGCAGAACGTGTGTTGCCTCAAGAATTTGTTCGCGTCGAAATCATTTGGTGATGTCCGTGAAGGATGTGGCAGTACGTGCCCTGACGAGGACGTACCGAACAAGACAACAATTCACTGACTGGCAACAACATTTTGGGGCACAGGAAGTGTTACCACGCCTATTTCAAGCAGTTCATCAGCTGCAGGAATTCGATATTGCCATTGGTCTCGTCGTTTTCTGCTAAAAGGATAGTGGTCTATAGTAGTTACGGTTGTGTTTTGTATAAATGGAATAGCCTTTATGTGTGTTCCGTTAGCCTAGGCCTATATAGATTTTACTCTTCTCATGCGAATCATTGCATTTAGTTGTGTCTTTAAGATCTTCAGCGCATCCAACATCTCTACCGTAACGCAGTCTGACTTTACTGAAGAAATTACTAGACAAATGACTATTTATGGAACAAACCTAAACCTTTGAATGCATTTATTTTAGATACAGTTTATTCAGAAGCCACGGTGGTCTAGCGGTTAGAACGCTGGCCCTGTAATCCTGGGGTCTCGGGTTCGATTCCCGGCGGTGCCCGAATTTATAACTTGTGTTGGGCAAGGCCGTGGTCTAGGCAACACGGAGTTTTCCTCCGTGGCATCCCAACAATTACTCCATTCACACACAGAAGAAGGCAATGGCAAACCGCTTCTGGATCATCTGCCAAGAACGTATATGAACAGGTCCCAGTCCGAGAAAAGGATGGAAGGATCCTGTTCATATGGACCTGTCGTCAGACAGAACACTAAATAATAATAATAACAGTTTATTCAGGAAATAAGAACACGCTGAAACCATATCTGTATCTTTATTTAAGTGAATCGTTTTCCTCAAAGCTTCTGGAAGGATCTCAGTACATTGCGCGGTGTGACGGAAACAGAATATGTTGCCTTGATTACTTTTTATTTGTTACTGGATGCGAGTGTTAGGGCAAGACTTGGCCGAGCGGGTTACGTAGCGGTACGGCTTTAGGCTGTATTCCGGAGGAACCCCGTTCTAATATTGGCCGAATTACTAACTATCTTGGTTTTTCTCAATATCTCCAAGTGAATTTCGGGATAGTGTATTCAAATGGGCCAAAATTTATTCTATCCAAATTATTATCTATTTAAAATTAATTATCGTCTTTCTGTACCATCTGGAACTAAAAAATTGTCTCCAGATAATCTAATTCATCTGGAACGAATGCAGGAAGACACAGAAGATCCAAGAAGGAACAACTGACCCCGGCTAGGATTCGAACGAGTACTTTAAGAATGAAAATTGGGAAATATTCGACAGTCTTGTCTCTGACTGAGAGTTTTGGTTTTTATGGTGATAATGGTGATTGGTTGTTGTCCTCTGAATTGTGACACCGTGTGTTTCTGACGTTATACCGCGCCTTCAGCTACCTTCATAACCAGAATAAATATTTAACTTTCAAATTTTATCGGCAGCAAAACTTGACAGTCTTGTTTCTGTTTTTGTTTTTTTATTAGATGTTTTGACCTGATAACGACATTTTCAGTTCAGTGTTTTAGTATTGAACTGTCATATAACTCAACGTAATATGTTGTCACAGTAACGTACTCCCTGGGAGCAAGATGTTGATTTTAAAATGATAAAAACATCTTAAATACAGAATTAAAATTTTTAATTCGCTAGTATACAATAAAAATGACGAAAGATGATTGTACTTATGATCTATATTTTAGCTTGTATCCTCCATTTATTTCTTTAAATAAGTGTAGACTGTTTTCATAGTTTGAATTTACCTGTGGATGTATGACAAAAATTTGGTGATTCTCATAGTATATGTACCTACCATATTATCCTTCATGATGTATAATAACCTTACCAGTGTAATGCACAGAATGCAAATTATAAAGCTGACCGTTACGTAATTTTGCATTTTTTTTTAATTTTCTTGTAACTTCGTTCTCATATTCTTGGTGTTCTGGGATGTTTTTCTGGATCTATTAAATGTAAATCGTCTGACATAAGCAGCTTTTGCATACATGTTAAGCCCGAGAGAGCTAGAGTGACAGATCAGCTGTTTATTATACAATTCTTTCCCTGTGTTTCTTTTACTGGCAGAGTTTGGTTCGTCTCAATTTTATTTAGTCTTATGGAGTAGGAACCCTAGGGCGACGATCCAGATTTTGTATTTTTAAACTTTGAGCTTTCCCCCACCGCAGATGAAAGACGACCGGCAGAATGGAACGTTGTAATGTGATTGGTCTATCTAAAACTAGAAATTTGGGCTTGTCAAGGAGAGGTGGGGTCCACACCTTCAGAACTAGAAGCAGCCAAGAATCGAGACGTCCAGAAATGTGTCGTAATTCTTGGCCTTCGTCTATTTACACATCATTTGTTCCATGGTATATATATAGAAAATATAAAAACATGACCGTGGACAAACTTCATATGCAAACAGATTCATAACAGATATTAATGTTCTAACGTATTCACTCCCAAGGTCATGACGAGCTTCATAATTTGTCCTGTATATTCTGAGTCATCTTTACAGACTTACTTTTGTTATAATACTCAAATAAAACCATAATTCTATATACATTTAACCCCTATGCGTGCTACATGGCCGGGCCTCTTCAACGCCCTTCAAATTTGGGAATAAGTCCTTAGGAGGCCCCTGATAGGTAAATTGTAATATTCTTTCTGCATAATTTTCTACATTTATACCGCTTTTCAATTATTATAATATCGATGCTGACGAAGATAAAGAATCTACACATTTTAATAATTGTTACGTCGTACTAGATTTTTAATTGGAAATAGAGAAGAAACTCATATTTTATATGCTATTAACATTTATACCACTTTATAGTAATTATATTATAAATAACCACGCAGATAAAATCCAACTCATAACAAGAATAGCAATACTGAAAACCACTATATATTTTATATACTATATTAACAGTATATATTAAATCTTGTCCGTCTAATCACAATAATTCTTATTAAATATTAAAATATTACAATAATTACATTTCAACATTTAAAATATTTAAAATATTAAATGATGTTCTTTATCGAAATATTCGATTTACATTAGACCAACATTTTTCATTTTTTAAAGCTTCAAAACGATAAATATCTGATAACCTGAGGATGGTTCTTTTAGGAACTGAAACATGTCGTGAAACATGAAAAATGATGGTCTAATGTAAATCGAATATTTCGATAAAAAACATCATTTAATATTTTAAATATTTTAAATGTTGAAATGTTAATTATTGTAATATTTTAATATTTAATAAGAATTATTGTAATTAGACGGACAAGATTTAATAGATACTTATTATATCACAATATGACGCAACTTTACCATCTTATATTAACAGTAAAAAATTACGTCTCCAGTTATTAAATTCTTCAATTAGTTACACTGGTAAATCTGATAAAGCCTTATCAGTAATAATTTACATTACAGGTCGGTACCAGTGCAAATAGCATACAGAATAATACCTATTCAAGTAAAACATTTTACTCTATCTTGCCTTGGATTTTTAAATTCCGCTCGAATGACTTTCAAACCGTTTGTAGCAATCTGAATGATATTTAACACAGAGGACAGCAGTGGTACTATAAATTTTATCTTCTTAATCGGCACTGACAATTCTGTTTTCTTTCCTTCGATCGCAGTTTATAATTACATAAGAATTACTTACATTTCTTCGACGAAGAGGCTTGCCCGAACTGCTGTCATTTATTGTTTATAGTAAGAAGACGTGCATAATACGACATAGAATTCCCAATCGCACGTGAGGCGTCTGTGTTAAAAGGTCCAGCCATTCCAATCCACAACTCGCATGTTGTACTCATTTGGCGAGGGAAAATCTTCAGTATTATTAAATATAAAGCAACTCCATGTTACGTGGTCTTCCTTTAAAAGTTCTCCAAAAATTCCTTACTCATATGGACACCAAATGTTCATCGGCGTGTTCACAAAAGCTCATATCTGGACTCTATCTTGAGCCAGCTTAAACAATCAATACATTTCCACCCTATCCGTTGTTCATGATCGGTTTCAAATTCGGTAAAACGACGTTTCGGAGATGGGATTAGCTCTATCTAGTGGGCCCAACTGTGTAGGAACCTGAAGACGGAGATAGAGTGTCATCTCCGAAACGTCGTTTTACGTTTTATATTTACTAGACGATGGATAATATCCAAGAAAATGTTTATTCAATTGACTCTTCACCATCGTCAAGAAGTTTTAGATTTGATAAACCACATAGTTCATTCTATTTTACTCTCCTGCTCACATTGCCTTTCTTATTAGAAGTGTCGTTTCTTGATTAAAAACAAGTTTAAGTAGGGAATGAGTAGGAGGCAGACTTTTCTAGACATGTTAACCGGGATTTGGCCACTCGAAAAGGCAATAGAGTTTGATGTTAAAATAAAGTGAACAAGAAATTGGTTCTGAAGTTGGACTTATATGGAAGATGTGGACAATTTAGGGAGTGAACGAGGTACGCTGGCAGGCTAAAGTCCATCGAGACAAGCACGGAAAAAAATCTGCATTCTTTTGCAGAACGTGCATGGCATGAAGGCACAAAGCCGACATCTGTCCACATGCTTTACCTCCGGAGCTACTGGATGGATTTAAATCTGCACTGGAAGTTTGTTTTCGTTCGTGTCGGGGCCTAATGTAACTAGGCTTTCGCCTTTCATGAAACTTCGTAAAGTATACAAAATAATTTTGCCTGTTGTTTTGTATGGGTGCGAAACATGGTCTCTCACTCTCACACACAGATTGCAGGTGTTTGAGAATCGGGTGTTGAGGAGGATATTTGGGGCTCAGAGAGAAGACGATGGGACATGGAGAAAACTGCATAATGTCGAACTTAAAAATCTGTACTCCTCCCCCAGTATTGTCAGGGTGATTAAGTCGAGGAGAATGAGATGGGCGGGACATGTAGCGCGCATGGATGGGACAAGAGGTGTGCACCGGGTACTGGTTGGGACGCCTGAGGGGAAGAGACCTCCGGGGAGACCTAGACGTAGATGGAAGGATAATCTCAGGTGGGATCTATGGGAGATAGGAGTTGAAGGAGACTGGATTTTGTTTGCCCAGGACAGGGTCCGGTGGAGGGCTTTGGTTAATTCGGTGATGAACCTTCGGGTTCCCTAAGCCATCTGGTTGGTTGGGTCCACTATTTGGGAAGCCTGAGGGGAAGAGACCGCTGGGGAGACCTAGACGTAAATGGCAGAATAATGTCAGGCGGGATCTATGGGAGATAGGAGTTGAAGGAGACTGGATTTTGTTTGCCCAGGACAGGGTCCGGTGGAGGGCTTTGGTTAATTCGGTGATAAACCCCAGGGTTCGGTAAGCCCACTATTTAGTCAGTTAGAGAGTTAGTTACTCAGTAAGTGTGAAGAGAAAATTTGTTATATGATGACATGCTATTGTACGCAGGGGCGTTGTAATGCAGTGGTGGACCCTGGAGCAAGAAGGCCGTTAGTGTATTCTATTCTTGACACATTCAAAAATAGTTTTGGGAAGTTTAAGCACATTGTGTTAATGCTCTTGCGTTTGGGGGCTCCTGAAATCAGACGATCCTGGGCAACTGCCCAGTTTGTCCGTGGGATAAATCGGCCTCGATTATTGTCCGGTCACATCAAGACCAGTGAGATATTCAACACAGCAAATAAACCATTTGGAGACTCTGTAGGCCTCTGTTCCTGGTTAATGGTAAAATGCAAGAACAAGCAGGTATATTTTGTTATCAAATATGAATGCTGCTAAAATAATACACCGGACATTGCACCTGCTTAGTATTCGGAAGCTCCCAGGTTAAAGTTCTGGCCCCACGACCGGTTATCCTGACTGAGGATTTTCCTTTTTTTTCCTCAGTCACTCCAAGAAATGCCGAGATAGTACCTAAAATTAGACCACAAATGGTTTCATTCGTATCTTTTCGAATTCACTTATAAGCCTATCATTCGACGCTGTGTAGTGTGATCTACTTAGAGGATCGTTAAATAAAATATAAATAAATAATTAAACAAATGTTTCAAAGGCCTGTACTAAGAAACGTAGACATTACATTGATACACTATTCAAGAACTGAAATATGATGTTTCAGTAGAAATTATTTGTAGTGCTTAAGAATCATCCAGTTTCAATAGCCTTATTTGTGTACGGTGACGATGGTTATGTCGGAATATCATTCCTCGTGTGGGTGAATTACCCCTAGTAATGGCTTCGAAAGAAATACCCACTCTTGATTGCCCTTAGACGGAAGACAGCTGCGTGAAGATTAGACTTTTTTGCGTATACGCGTGGTCTATACGGTTGAAGAAATTTGTAACTTCCACAAATTTCAAAGGCCAGTGAATAAGAATAGAGACGTTTTCGGACCAATATGTATCAAAATATTTCAATTGTTTATGCCATGCAATATATCCTGTAATTTAGGAAATATAATATCGAATCATTCTGTAGAATAGCCACTGCTTGATTCCACATCGTTGTGCTAGCGAGTTCATTGACAACTCCTTATGTACAGGTGTGTTATGTTTTCCATCAGTAAGAATTAAAATTAAATTTGCCTGTCCGTACCAAATTATATCTAAATTTACCAAATGGTTTGACGGTCACACCATTATTTCTTACTTCGTGTAAGTCGTGGAAAGGTTTGATTTAGTTCTCTCTGTGTAATAGGATACTGTAATCTTTCAGGGGCAGGAAACAATCAATAACACTGGTCAACAGTAAGATGTTTGAAAATATGTGTTTCATATTGTGTTTTTTGCGCAACATTCAAATATGGCCTTGAAAATTTTTCATCACGTACCATTTTTGTGTTATTTTGTCTTAACTTCTATCAAATGAGTGAATTTCTTGATTCCATAGGGATATATTTTTTTGCGGGTTGGCTACACTGGCAGTCTCCCATAACCTCACTTTATGGGTGAGTTTTGACGTTTAAGCACACGCTATAGTAATGACATTAATGGTCTTTTGAAAGAAATATGAGTCGTCTATGATCCAAAAGAAAGGCGACTATTTATAGATTCGTAAAAGTTCAGCTTGAAGGCCGTGCTGTTACACAATGGGAATGAAAAAGGCTTCAGTTCCAGTAGCACATTCTGTAGGCCTAAAAGAATCCTATGAAAATATTGAACGAATCATCAAAAGTGCGGTGATTTTAAAGTCATAGCGTGTTACTCGGTCTCCAAGGGGAATTCGCTAAACACTGCTGGTTCCTCTGTATGTGGGACAGTAAAGCAACACAGAGGCAATATGAAACAAAAGACTGGCCGGGAAGAAATTAATTAATTCCGGGAGAAAGTAACATCAAGTTCAAGCCTTTGGTTAACCCACAAAATGTTCTCTTACCACCTCTTCATATTAAACTATGACTTATCAAAAATTGTGTTAAAGGAATGGACAAGGAAGGAGAAGGATTCAAATATCCGAGGGGAATTTTTCCGAATCTCAGTGATGCCAAGTTGAAAAAAGGAATTTTTG
This sequence comes from Zootermopsis nevadensis, assembly GCF_000696155.1. The sequence goes on from NW_019059917.1 coordinate 42,697, forward strand.
TCGGGCCTCAGATCAGAAAACTGTTGGACGATGGAAATTTTGAAGCCAGACTTTCTGCTAAATAACTCGCAGCGTGGAAATCTTTTGTATCTGTGGTGAAAGGTTTCCTTGGAAATCGAAATGAAGAAAACTACCAGTAGCTTTGTAAATAAACCCATACAAATGACATTAATAGTAGGCTAAGCTTTGTACTGTGTACGGAAACGAGAAAAAGTAAAAGTTATCGTATCAAAAGAAATCTTACGTGTTAGGTGTTTTTCAAGGTCATATTTGAAATCAGCGCCCCAAAATTAGTAAAGAACACTGAAAATTGTCCAGGTTACCGGAAAAAGTGAAAAATTGTTGCCCTGTGTAATCGTTGTTTCCAAAATGGCTTCTCACACATTCTGATATCACGACTGGAACTGCCAGACTAGGTCACGGATGAAGGGGACCAGTATTGACCCGATCCAACACGAACCTCGGAGTTGGAACACTTTTCGGCCCAGAGCCACATCGACGATCCCAGTGCGAGACAGCCAGACTAGACCCGCCTTCTCCTTCTTTAAGGGAGATGTACCGGAGTACCTAAGTAGATCTATTTTTTTAAGCTTCGAAATTTTCACTTCACATAGAACTCCCATCCTTCATCTCTGCATTAGAAATTCCTTATTCTAAGGACAAGGCCACGAACGAAACTGAATTAAATCTGATACTGAGTCTTAATTAAATTTGTTTGGGTATAACAATACTTTGACTACCATAATTTTACAATTTTCAATTTTTTTTAGACATTTATAAATCAAAAATTAAAGAATTCACAATTCCGTATTCAGAATTCCAACATTCAAAATGCAAATTTAAACTTTCTTAGCCGAAACTAAAGTAACCCATCCTAACCTAACCTGTTCTAAACTTACCCAAACTAACCTAACCTAATGGTTTTCGAGTTAAGTAATTCTACCTGGATAACAATTGTAAATAATGTAAAGATGTTCAAACCTACATTTTTCCCATTTCGTCTACCAGATCGCAGCGACCCATTGGCATGCTGTATGTCCACCTCACGATTTTCTTCGTCAGCCATTTTTATTATTAAAAATGCCCATGTAGAATGGCACAACCTCAATGCCAAATTTAATCCCAATCAGTCCAGAGGTTTTCGAGTAGAATGAATTACACTGACATGCATGCGTTCTCCCCATGCACTTCATGCCAAATAAGGCTACTGATTTTTAGCTCATGAACATAACAGGCCTCCTTTAATAGTATTACCATAGAAACATAATTCCCAGAACCCCATAACAGCATTTATTATTATATGGCCAAACGAAATATAGAAGTGGTTTATACATAACGCGTGTCTATTTGCGTAACACTTCTAGCTCGAAACGAGAAACGTCTTCATTACATATTCATACGACAGTTAAAAGCGGAAACTTTGCGGTAAGATTATATCTAGAACGCTGGGTTTATCTCTCTCTGCTCCACGTATAGGCCTAACTTTAATTTGTTAGCTACAGAATATAGCGATTCACTACTCTGTTGAAAGTTCTAATGATTTGAACTAACTTTTAAATAGATACTTTCAAACTGCGTTCATATTTAAAGAACTTAGTTTACTAAATGAAACAGGATTATAAATAGAATGATATAGAAAGAACAAGTGAAGGAAAGTTATAATGGAGCCAGGAAGATGCATTGAGTATCTCAGAGGTTTACGATATAGGCATGCGAGAATTTCCACGTCAGCTGAGCTGGACAACGCACGAAGAAATCAAAGGTTTATGTTTTGAATAGATCTTTTGCCATCTTGTTCACTCAGTGTAGATAGAAACAGGACATCTTCTTTCGTATTTGCATAAATATTGATCACATAAAAATTTGCTTGAAATAATAGTTTCAGGTGTTACTGAACCGAGAAGTTTTTGATAAAATCTAAAAATGTTTCGTTTGAGTTTCATGCGAATTTAAAGTTTGCATCGGATTGAAAGTAAAATTCGATCAATGTCAACATTTAATCTAAACTCGTAACTGCGTTATATGCACTTACGCTAGCAACACTTACAACCAATCGAAAACTTAAATTTTTATCACGGAAATATATAATATTTAAAACGTGAAGTAAAACGAAAAGTCTGAGCGCACAATGGATTTATAATGACACGTAAAATATAGGATACAAGTGTGTGGATTGGACTCAGGTGGCCCAGGACTTGGCGACGGCAATAGACCATCTGACCACGGCACGGAATTTCTTGAACATCTGGCTAACTAACATTTGCTGGTTGGTTGTTTGATTAATTTGTTACGAGTTTGTACAAGATTTATTTATGAGATGGTAAAGTTGCGTCATATTGTGATATAATAAATATATATTAAATCTTGTCCGTCTAATCACAATAAATTCTTATTAAAATATTACAATAATTAACATTTAAAATATTCGATTTACATTAGACCATGAAATGATGGTCTAATGTAAATCGAATATTTCGATAAAGAACATTATTTAATATTTTAAATATTTTAAAATGTTAATTATTGTAATATTTAAATATTTAATAAGAATTTATTGTGATTAGACGGACAAGATTTAATATATAAGATTTATTTAGTTGAGAAATGGACGGATATTTTCATTTCATGACCAATCTCTTGTCTATCTCCCCATTGAAACGAAACTGACAGTCATCTCGACTGAATTATGACGACTGTTTGGTGTCTAGCTGTCAAAAGTGATAACATTTTCAGAAATTATAATTTGTTTGCTCGATGGTGAAAATATCGCTGTATCAATCACTAACTGGAACTGACACGCGTTGTTTACAGTACTTAATATTTTTCTTGTTGTTATTGGTATGTCCAAGTGCTCTACTGTTTTTAGATGCGTCTCGAATCATGATTTATGTATTCCTTCTTCTATATCTCTGTTTGTCTGTCCGCAAATAACAGCGTCCGCCCAAATTACGAGTCCGATATGGATGAAACTCGGTTTTGTAGATTTAAGTTAAACACTATCCAAGCTGTTTTGACAATTCTCCTTTCCTTTGGTTTATTATCGTCTTTCGAGGCCCTTTTATAGACTATGATTCAGTTTCATATAAAACACTTCTGTTATGTGAGTACAAGTATCACTCATTTTAATTTATTAAAAAACAAAATCTAAGTAATTAAATACGATTTTGGGCTCACCTTCTTAAGTACTCTCCAGTTCTTGACGTGTGATTGAGTTTCATTGACAGCAGTAAGTGAAAGTTACACATCGTCTTTTTTCTCTTGAATTCTATTTCCAGACTGTCTTCTGTCTTATGAATATAAAAATTGTCATCCTTTCAAAATATTATTATCAGCGTAGCTTATAAATCTTATTCGCATCAAAAATTTGGTTGAATTTAAATGTTGTAAATGGTCTTATGTAATGATACAAAATATTAGACATATGTAAAGAAGAGTAGAAAGGTATTTTACAAAGGGCTGTAGAAATATATTATTTCTGTTTTGAATGTTTAGTTGTATTTTATGTTCGTTTATTACAATTTAGAAACGAATCGAAATGCGGCATATCATATAGGACTGAGTAAAATTAATTTCATTCTGTGCCCATAAATATTCTAGATACCTATCAACATATACTTTGCGCTGTTTTAAAACGTCAGTAGATTCACACTGTGCAAAGAACCTTTTAACATATCACTTAATTATGAGATGATAAAGTTGCGTCATATTGTGATAAATATATATTTGTTTAAATCTTGTCAGTCTAATCACAATAAAATTCCTATTAAATATTAAAATATTACTATAATTAACATTTAAATATTCACTTTTTACAGTGATGATCTAATGTAAATCGAACATTTCGATAGAGAACATCATTTAATATATTTTAAATATTTAAATGTTAATTATAGTAATATTTTAATATTTAATAGGAATTTTATTGTGATTAGACTGACAAGATTTAAACAAATATATCACTTAATTGTTGATGTTTTTATAAAAACTTGCACCAACATTTGAGATTAAGTGATATTTCCAGGATTTGAAGGGATCAAAGTACAAATGTTAAATTTCAACAGAAATATTTACAAATCGGCCACCTTGTAACAATTTGTCATCTCCTTACTATGACTTACCTTGTTCTTAAATTATTTTACAAGGACATTTAAATATCCGCTCTGTAGGACTATGCGACTTGAGAATTTGAAAGGACAAGATATTTTAATAGAAAGAATTTATTACACCAAGACTGAAATTTTGGTGGATTCTTCAATTGACCAATGAAAATGCTACGATGATTTCTTCAGATAACCACCGGCGTTTCATTCAAATTCATTATTTACAATCTTCCTACTTTTCGGACGCAATCTGTGTAGATGGAAAAGTGCCGTTAAACATCCAACGAATCAAAACACGTGGACTTGGTTGAGAGTGTAGAACCTGATCCGCTGGCAGTGCGACACCTTTCCCAGAAAAGGTCCTCTAGACCTCAACTCAGAAACAGAAGTGTTTGCTTACCTGTCATCACGTCACGTGTCTTCTGGATAAACATTGAGAAAGTTTATGACAAGGAACAATTATTTTGTAAACCAAATATGAGCGAAGAGCATATTGTGTGTGTGCCTGTTTGTGTTTCGACATGAAGAAGATTGATTCTTCGGTTATTTAACGACGTTTCTTAACTACATCGATAGTGTGCGTCTAATGCTTTGATGATTACGAATGACGTATTGGAAATAATTTAGAATGATTCTATTTCGGTCTCTGTTATACTGAGGAAAGCCACTGAGGCTGGAAACCTGGCATTACGAATAATATGTTTCTCTAATATTGATAGAATAATTAATCAAAAGATGAAATGAACAGTAACCTGTAATTTACTAGTAAATTTTCTTTAGCACAATTGGGAGCAGCCACGGTGGTCTAGCGGTTAAAACGCTGGCCTTGTAATCCTGGGGTCTCGGGTTCGATTCCCGGCGGTGACCGAATTTATAACTTGTGTTGGGCAAGGCCGTGGTCTAGGCAACACGGAGTTTTCCTCCGGGGGCTTCCCCGGTTTCTCCGTGGCATCCCAACAATTACTCCATTCACACACAGAAGAAGGCAATGGCAAACCACTTCTGGATCATCTGCCAAGAACGTATATGAACAGGTCTCAGTCCGAGAAAAAGATGGAAGGATCCTGTTCATATGGACCTGTCGTCAGACAGAACACTAAATAAATAAATAAAATACAATTGGGCACATTAAGATATTGTTTTAAAATTGCCACCAGTCGTTAGAATAAAATATTGGCCTGGCCCACTGAAACACAAGGCGGCCGGGCTAATTAAAACATTTTTTAAAAAAATTTGGTAAAATATTCATGTCCGTAACACTAGACATGAGAGGGTAAACACAAAAAGATCAAAAGAGAAGTTTCCGGAAGTATTAATACAAATAAGTTTCATGTTTGAATATTGACAGTTACTTTGTTTTTCTGGAAACCTATTACAAAATCAAAGTCGAATCTTAAAATCGATAGCGTTATTTCCCTTTAAAAATCCATTACTAAATGAAGATCGCGTCTTATAATCTGTGGCGTCTTAAAATCGAGGAAATACGGTAATAACTTTTTCCTAAAAATAATAAATTTACAAATAAACATCTGGATTGTAACATGCAGACATTATTTACCTCTTTCTTAAACTGAATAGATGAGGAATGTATGCATAAGCTTAGGAGGAAACTTGAAGTGAAGTTCTGAGCATACGTGAAGTACACTCATAGTTTAAACACGTGTCTTTGCAGATATAGGAGGAACAGATGTGGACGATGCACTTGGCTCTGGGGAGCGACCAGTGACTGATTCCGGCGAATACGAAAATGAATCTTTCAGTCCATAAAAGACGTGAAATTTTTTGTACTAGCTGAGCAACTATTAATTTTTCAAAATCGATTCTTCTCCATAGATTTACTTGGTTTATATAGTTTAGTTTTTCTTCTGAGTAAAGAGTAGAGATTGAGGATGTTTGAGGAAGGAATGCTTAGGAGAATATTTTGCCTTAAGAAAAAGGAAGTACTCCGGGAATGGAGACAATTACGTAGTAATAATTTTCATAAAATATTATTAGGATGATCAACTCAAGAAGAATGAGATTGGCTATGAGAAACTTGTAAAATATTTTAGACGAAAAACCTGAAGACAAAATACCACAACGTAGAGGTGGGCTCAGATAGGAGAATTACATCAAAATGCCTTAAATAATGCGGTATATGGATGTGGAACAGATGATATTTGCTCAAGATTTTATCCAATTCCAGGCTTTTGTGAACACAGTAATGAGTCTTCTTGTCAGGGTGATTTAAGTCGAGAAGAATGAGATGGGCGGGGCATGTAGCTCGCATGGATAGGATAAGAGTTGTGCACCGGGTATTGGTTGGGAAGTCTAA
>NW_019059918.1:0-65208 GCF_000696155.1 Zootermopsis nevadensis
ATTGTTGAGTCTTTTAATTTTTTTAAAGAGTTTTCTAGCGTTCTGTGCTCTACATTTTGATATGTTCTGACTTTCATGGTGAAATGAAATTGTGCATTATATTTTCATTTTTCTTATGTATCACTTTATGTTAAGTAATAAATACTGTTGATATTCGATAGTTCCATTGTTTCATTAACCTTGTATTAATGAAGTCATCGACTAAATTATTTTCTGAAGATGACTGTCTTCAAGGCAGTTGCCCTGATGATGAAGGCATCAGGCACCTCTGAAATATCAATAAACTTCTACTACACTACATAGTGTAACAACCCAGAAGACAACCATCTTCACACTTGCTGCCACAAGAAACTCAGATCTCTCAAATTATTTTCCCTTTCCTATATGGTCTTATATCAGAATATGCCATAATTGTGTCTCTAGTATTTTCAGAAACAAATATACATAACCTCATTTCAACATTTATAATACAGCATTTAAATCTCACTTATGGGAAAACTTCCACAGGAAAATTAAATTTTCTTCCAAAATTTAAGTTAAATACATCAACAACTATAGTGTCACAGGGTCCGATGGCACTAGAAAATGGATGAAGAATGGTTCATAGGTTAATTTAAAGTGTTGCAAGAGATGGGAGAATGCCATGATTGGGCAGGAAGGGATTTTGTAGGAGGTACTCATGACATTTAAAGGTACTATTCCAGAATTTTCCAAGACAGACTATGGAAAAAATGAAAATATTAGGACAGCTAATGGCCCCACTATACATAAAAGAGGAACATCTCAATTACAAGTTTGTATATTACTGCTATACCAACCTGCACAGTGGATAAGGAAATGCATTTTCAACCCATTCATGATAACTTTGGAAATTCAACTATGGACTGTTCATCATACACACAAAGTAGTCTTATCTATATTGGGTACAGATACTGATAAAGACCTCATTTTTTACAGAACTTGAAATGGACACACCTGGAAAAATGTAGAGGCGTAGGTGATAATGTCCTAAATATGTATGAAGCATAAATAAAGTACCATTAATTAAAATCCTATCAGAATCTCTTACAAGAAATGACATACATGGTATGATAAGCAAATTCTTTTACAAAAGAAAGCAATAAAACACTTGCCTAACACACTTTATTTTGGACAATGATTAGATGTGATAAGGTTAAAACCAACATGACGAATTTTCTACAGCATGTCAAAAAACATACAAGAAGGAACAGAATTCAAATCAGGATGTTAAGCAAGATATAAAATCTGAAATACTGCAGGAATTATATCAAAAGAATGACCAAGTGAAGGAAGATACACAAAAGAAAGTAAGGAATGAATGGACACAAGAACAGGAGGAATTCTTATGGGAAGATAAAAAAGTTAAGCCCACCCAGAAAGAAATTACATAGCATTATAGGCACTTTTTTTTGTGAAATCTACAATAATTTTATGTAATGGCACCAACACAAATACTAAGGATTACATTATATGCAAATTAATTTATTTTATTAGTTTCCTTCTTTCTGCTTCTATGGACTATGCCATCTGGCCTATTCCAACACAAAATTAACTTCTGAAACAAAGAACCTTTTTACATACTTAGAATAGCCCACTGAATGAGGGACTGGTGCATTTCAAGTCCTCTATACCTACACAGGACTGAACAACACAGACAAACATCCATGCCTCATACCTCATGTAGGATTTGAATCCAGACCATGTATCTCTTAGGGCGGCTGCACACCAACTGCGTCAAGACAAGCATCAAGACATGAGACAAAAGACGCAGTCTTGCTTCATTCATGATTCAGACTCGAGTCCGCACACCGGAGTAGCACGTGTCTGGGTCTTATCACATCTTCTCTAGTTGATGACATGACATCGTCCAGTTTTATGTGTAAGTGAGAGCAGACTTGTACGAAACGAGCTTGTGCTCAATGTGTATAATAGTTAATTCAGTCATTAGCTCATTAAAACAAAAGTAATCAGTGCACTTACCATCTATGTTTACTTCTTTTGAAACTGCATGCCAAGCTTTATCAATCTCCTCCTTGCTTGAGTGGCCCGGGGACGAATAATCGTATAATACCGGGAATTTCTTAACCGTCTGCACTGTGCTCCTTTCTTTGCGTCATGTCGCAGACATCGTGTCTTGACTGTTACATGTCTTGACGCATGCCGGTGTGCGGCCTACCTTAGACTCCACAGCTCAGCCTCTTTTTTATCAGCCTCACACACAAAAAAAGAATTGAAAATACAGTTATCTTTATACAATATTGAAGCACTGATTCTTACCCAAATGGCTGCTTCATTAAACAACATTAAGCTCATTATAAAGCCAAAAAATATTAATTATTTTTCTTGCATGTTAAAATTTTGTTTCCCATCTTAAACACAGCAATACTGAAATGGTACACATAAGTTACCTGACTTTTTCCTTCTTTGGTATATTATAAAGCTCACATTCATGTGCAATGTAATTTAGACAAATTACATACATACAATGGGTATGGGTATCATCAAATTCAAAGGATGGAAGCTTGCAGCTTAATATGTATAAATGTATATATGACATAATCACAGAAAAGTATTATGGATATAAAGATTGATTAATGTCTGAAAGCACTTCACCACAACCTGACTAATAAATTGCAATTCAGCTTCTTCAAATTATGTAAAAATATATGCAATTATAAATGTCTGCTACAAAGAATTGTCATGATCTGTTTTAGAGCTAATTACAACAAGCAATATATGTAATAAATATCAGAATGACTAGAGTGATGTATATGGTTATGTTTCCATGCAAATACCATATTGGTTATATTATTATTAATCAGTAATCTCCACACAACAATGTTATAAATGTTTGTGCTATGTACTTACTTACATGTCTTGGTACCTATTTTACTGTGCAACATGTTCTGAACTCACATGGTCCATCAATATCTGTGTAACTACTCTGCATAACAGGAGTGATATTGTGATTAAAATATAACACATACAATGCATAAAACTATGTAGGAACAAACACCACTAATTCTTTTTCTCATGTGGTACTGGACGCAGTTCATATTTGACTGGCTGACTAAAATTTATAAACAATTATAAAATGAATATTAAACTACAAAAATAAACAATTGTGAGATGAGTGTTAAAATATAAAATTGTATGTACACTATATGATATTAGCTGGTCATTCGCATACAAATATATTATGGGTTTATAATTATATACTATCATTGCAGATTTAGTCCATCCTCATATCTTAGAACAGAGGCTCCCAAAGTGTGGGGCGCCTCCCCCTGGAGGGGGGGGGGGGCGTGTTGTTTGTATGTAACGTCCTTCGCCTGATTGAGGCAGTCCAGCAGTGGCAGCCATCAAAACAAAGTATCGTTCTACGATGAACCTGGAAAACGACCTTAGAGCGGTCATTTCAAAACTCCAACCTCGGTATGATAAGTTATGTTCACAGAAGGAACCACATCCATCCCACTAATCCAGGTATGAAGCGTATATTTTATTACGTTTTTTTTAAATTAAATGCATTGAATAATATTTACTAACTTATAAAAAAAATATATACTCATTGCTAAATTTTATGTCAAATCTGTTCGCTTGCCTTGTTCTGGAAAGGGGGGGACATGAAATTTATGAAATGTTTTAAGGGGGGCACAAGGTTTGGGAACCTCTGTCCTAGAAGTTTCCAATGGCAGTTTCCACAAAATGAAGCTACTAGTTGCACACACCTACATGCACTGTAATCAGGAGCATACACAAAGAAGCTACAAGTCACTTCACAGCACTGCAACAACAACAACAAAATGGCAAGTACTTTCACACACACATATATCAGGAATACAACCACCCTCAATATGAAATCATCATATAGCATTATAATTTAATTAAATTAAATTTTTATCAGTCATTTTCACAAATTTACAGTTCACAATCTGTTCTTTTGAATTACATGTTCCAGCTCAATGCAGCCATCATCTGGTTCAAATAAACATCTGAAATCAAATGAACCTGATGATGACAATGTTGGGCTGAAAAATATAATTCAAAAGAATAGACTGTGAACTGTAAGTCTGTGAAAGTGACTGACAAAATCAACAAGAATTATATTAGTGACATGAATACGATTTCAAAACAGTAATACTGCAGCATAAACAGAAATACAACACATAAATGTAGCTTTAGTAATTTTATATTTTAACTTATCTCATAATTGTTTATTTTTATATTTTAATACTCATTCTAATTTGTTTATTAATTTTAGTTGGTCAATCAAAAATTAACTGTATCCAGTACCATACAGAAAGAAGAATAAGCAGTGTATGTTCCTATATTGTTTTATGCATTTTACATTTTATGTTTTAACCCCAATAACACCCCTGATGTGCAGAATAATTGCACAGATAATGGCCTGAGGATGGACCATATGAGTCAAAAATGTATTGCATTATAAAATATGCATCGAGGCATGTAAATAAGTGCACAACACTTACATTTATAACAACGTTGTGTGGAGACAGCTTCTTAGTAATAACATAACAACATCTACAATATGACACTCCAATATAACCTACTGTATTTGGTGTTTCACCCTTCCCAAATAATATCTTCCAGCTAAGAAATATTTTCGATAGGGTCTTGAGGCAGTAACTTCCATAATATTGGCTACTCAATAGACTGCAAGGGCCTTGAATTAGAAGTCATATAGTATTCCCTTTTCACTCAACATCACAGTTGAGTAGTCAGTATTCCTTTATTTCTTCAGTACTTATAGTCAAATACTGGAGCAGTAGGCTATCTTCAAGGCCACAACCACCTCCTTCTACATCCTCTCCAATTAATTATTCAAAGTCATCCTTGAACTGATACTATAAAACCTATGCAGTTGAATAGTGTCATTTCATAATGCAAGAATTAATCAATGAACCTATCCTTTAAAAAAATGTTTGAAAACAAAAGTTAAATTACATCTCTCATTTGACATGTCTAAATTCTGAAACATATCCAAAGAAAGCAATATATAACATACTTTATTACGTAAAGTTAGTTTTAATGGATTTACAAATGTATGTAGCAAGACCAGTAAGTATGCCTTATACAAATTTTGATTTTCCAGTAGATAATTCAACTATTTTATGAGTATTCTAATTTACTTTGTGATATAAACCAACATTTATTAAACTATTAATGTCAATATAATTGTTTTTTAATTCTCCCTGCAAACCATCTTGATTTCCAAACTAAGTTATCAAAATACAGTGTTAGTGATGTAGTTGTCCCTAAGCCTAAGGAGAGTGGAAGTAAATCGGCACACAATCCTGACACTGGCACTGGATGGAGGCAAGTGGTTAGCTTCATCACTGGGCTGCTTTACTCTAGGGAACGATCCCCCAGAACCCATGATTGGCATCTATAGTCAGTCTGGCTGTGATACGGATAAGAAAAACAAAAATCTTTGTCCTCCCCAGGATTAAATCCCAGTTCTTGAGCCCTTAATCAGTCACATAACTGAGCTATCACACGCCTAAAGTATCAGTAGTACAATTATACACAGCACAAATCCGTGCCTACTGCCCTAGTCCATCACAGTCAAAATTAAAGCATCCAACATAAAATCCCAAAGTACCTAAGCAAAGTACCCAATATTGTTTTTTTTAAAAGAGTAGAGTACAACTGTCCCACTATGTGCCATGTAGGCGCTTGTGGGGAGAGGAGATATAGATCCTACTCATTCTTGACATCGGCACTAGATGGTGGCGAGCGGTCAGAATCACGCCCCAGCCGTGCTTACCCAATATTGGTAGTTATTAAAAGTCAAAAATTATTTAAAAGGCTTAATTAGAATGCACCGCAGATAGATGTTATGTGACTGTGGTGTAGTGTAAAATCATACTTTTCAATTCAATCAGTATCAACAACATGTCAGACAAGGTCAGGGTAGGTCAGGCTGGGCTAAGCTAATGTAGTTATGTTAGCTTCAGATAGGCTAGGCAATGTTAGGGTAGGTTAAATTAAGCTAGAATACATTAGGCTGGGCTAGGTTAGATTAGGCATGTAAAGGTTGGGCTAGGGTAGACTAGGGTACATTATAACAGATATGTTACATTAAACTGTGTGTATTCTAGTATCGATTTCACCCTTGCAGTCTTGTTACATTAATGGTAATAGTTGAAATCAAACCTATAACCCTTTGAGTACTATACTTGTATGTTAATTACACAAATAAGCCTCCCATCTGTTCCCAAACCCACCTCCTACCACTAATATAAAAGATAAAAGTATCTGTCAATGAAATAAAAATCACTTCCAAACAAGAGTAGAGTCAAATACTAAAATGTTGTACATATGAAATATACCTCAGACAATAAACATGTTCAACCTACCATGGAACAATAAATCAGTCACTGCCACAGACATGCGGAGAACCACAAGAAAGTATGGAGAGCAGTAAAGCATATTAAAACCCATTCATGTTTTTCAAAGTTCAAGTGGTATGTTTATTTGGACATGTATGTCAAGTGTCTTCTAATAGATCATCCAAGTATTTGCTAAATGGTGCAATTAAACACAAGACAGGTTCATAATAACTAGTCTCAAGCAAAACAATCTATTGGATTTCACATACGGCTGATTTTGAGGCTCCAGGTGGCACATGACTAGAAGCAAGGGAGTGTGCATCTGTTACTGCAGTGGTTGCTGGAGAATGCAGAATCTCAGCCTGCATGAGAGGTTGCTGCTCTTCTTGTTCAGCACGGCTCAGTTTCAGTCCAAGCACATCTGCTACAATCTTATGAAAACTGAGTGCTACCTGCCACAGAAATCCAGAACAATGAATATTAGTAAACCTTGTCTCTTTATTAAGTTATGAAATTACATTTTGCTATTTTAAACTATTAATCAAGCATTTTCTTTGAAGAACTGAGAAAACTTCGAAGAATTTCAGTCATAATAATAGGTTTCTTCCAGACCAACAATCTAACATGGATCTTACCGAATATGAAGAAGGAATGTTACCGATTTGATTGTGACATGTGGAAATTGGAAAAACACTGCAGAATAAGTCCTAAGTCATGTCTATCTGCAAGTTTCACCTCCAGAAATACTCAATAGACTTTAATAAAAATCTGGTTTTGGGTTATACATGAAAAGTTATACATCTAATTCTTGATTATAATTGTAAAATACATACACTATTTTATATAAAAATCAAACTCTATTTCACAAAAATTGCACACACACAAACAATCACTGTAATAAAGCATATGCCTCCAAGCTCTACAACTTTCAATGATACATTTTTCAATATGGTGTATACTTAATTAAATAAATATCAATGATGTTTATAACTGTAATGTGTTTTGGGGTGACTATTATGCACAAGCATTACCAAAACAAAACAAAATCAAAAATGTGCATTACATTATCTGGCAGTAAGTTTCTCTTGGTCAAATTGTTTGTTAATACTAAAGTTCTAAAATCAAATCTACTGCTCTAGTTGGTGCAGTAAGACTTTGAAGCCATGTTCACCGAAATAATATCAAAATACGTGGTTCTTATTACTAAGAATACAAAACAGTTCCTCATTGCACAGACAAACTCATTAATGTTGTTCAGGGAAACAATTACAGTTTATTCTGAGAATCATAGAAACCCACAAATGTAAATTTTGGCAGTGTCATTCTTCCATATTACATTCAATGACTGCACTGCCATGACTCAGTTACAAAATCCCCGTTTATAGGGACAGGGTCAATGATGTGAAGGTGAGATCAGTGTTAAGTAAGGTAAAAGAGACTTCATAAGATGTTACATAGCCATTACAGTGCAAGTTTCTTTTATATATAACTCACCATCTCTCCAGTGCGGGCTGATACAAGATGAGAACTCAATCCATTCTCTTGAGAGAATTTGTGCTGTCTGTCAGGACGAACCTTTCTCTTGTGCTCTAAGTCACCTAGCATATAACACACAGACAAAGTGACACTGATCAGCATGTGAATTTACTACTGATCACCTACGCATGCTTGTTTTACTTACACTTTGATTAGACTTTCTAACATGAATTCCCAATACCATGAATGTGAGGGGGGAAGAAAAGAAAAACAAAAAAACTGAACCTTGATCACCCAATCTGTACCCGGTCACTTTAATTGTCTGTTCAATTCAATAGTTGCAGTATTTAACAACTGATATACAAAAAATATCTTTCTTTTAATTCGCACATACTTTCATACTGGTTATTATAAACAAACATAAATTCAATCACAAGTTAGGTTACTTTAGTTGAATTCAATTTATTTAATAATATTTTGTATTAGATTTAGTACACATAAGCAAAACATATTACGCAACAAATTTTGTGGTAGATGATGTCAAATAGATATAAGGCAATTGTGTTGATAAGCTAATCTAAAAGAGGCAGCTGTCTGGAAATATTTTTCAACAGAAACACTTCAGTGCACTAAGTAATTTTTAATATTCATCTTATATGACTTCCCTGCCAAAATCTGATGCACTTCGCATGTAGGAATGCCTTCTACTTGCTTAAGAGATGAAGTGTAAAAACATCTTTAAGATTTTTGAACAAACTGGGCTCCACATTAACACCATAAACATGACTTACATTTATTAGCAACAACTGCTATCATTGGTTGAGGCTCCTGTGACACTGTTACCTTGCGTATTGTATCAAGCCATTCTTCCAATGAGTCAAAACTTACAATATTTGTAATATCAAAGACTAATAAAATAACCTGTAACAAAAGTAGCAATTAACTTTATGGACTTCTTGGAATCATAACTTGCGGACAGATGGGTAGGAGACAACATAAGGGAAAGAAAAAATACAACTATAATGATGAAAATAAAGAAAGATGAGAAAAAAGAGGTAAAAGAAATTAAAACAGGAAGAAAGTAGATTTATAATTTTCCCTTAAGCACTTTCTTGGCCATTTCTGTTACTCTGTTCCCAGGTAAATCTTTACCATACACCAGTACCATTAAAACCTCACATCTAGAAAATCAGAAATATACTTGCAATATTCAATGAATTTACAAAGAAATGAAGAAACATTCCTACCACAAATTTAAAGGAAGTTACAGAAAAATTTTACTGTGGGCTTCTTACTCATGCATGCCACACAAAAACTATAAATGTTTGTTTTATACCAAATCAGATTTTTCCTATAGCCTCTGCGTCCAGACCAGTTCTGGAGCCCACCCAGCCTCCTATCCAATGAGTACGGGGTCCTTTCCTGGGGGTAAAGCATGGCTGGAGCATGATGCTGACCACTGACCCCCATCTAGTGCCAAGGTCAAGAATGAGTAGGAGCTATACCTCCTATCCCCACAAGCCAATACATGGTGTATAGTGGGGCAGCCTTACTTTATTTTTACTTTACTTTAGACCACATCTTTGCTTCCAGTATGGGGCTGCACCAGCATTTTTCTTATGGTAAAAAAGAAAAATTAAAAAAACCCTAACTTACATTAATTGTAGTAACTGACTGCCTTTTACTCACATCAGCTCCAAATATATATTTATCTAACATATTCCCTGCAAGAGACTGTCCTCCTACATCCCATATCTGAAGTGTAATATTGCCAGCTCCTGAAAGAACTGTTCTCTTTAAAAAAAAGTCAACTCCTGCGGTAGGAAAGTACTGCCGTGTAAATTCATCATGGCAGTAACGTGACGCCAAGCAGGTCTGAAACAGAACACAAAACATCTACTCTAATACCTTTATTGCTGCATGTACCATCACCATGCAGATCTCATGGCAAAATATTATTCATACTATACTGATAAGTTTTGATAATGTAAATCTGTAGTCTACAATTGCTTACTGCAGTGCTTCAAAGCTACTAGCAGCATTTCTTCTGGATAAGAAAATGTAAATAATAATTGTGTGATAAGATTTCTGTGTACTGCTGTCATTTTGGGGAATTCAACTTTACAAATACTTTCCACAATCAGACAAGTTTGTAAGACACCAACCTACAAACCCAAAATGACTGAGAGTTATAAAGCATGTCAGCAAATATCCTTTAAGCAATTGCTGTAACTGTATTTCTGCACCTTTAAAAGTGGCTCCCTTTAAGTGCATGTGCGGTATATACTAATTCTCTTAAATCAATGAGTCCCACATTCTTTACCTTTCCACTGCCTGCTTCACCAACAATTACTATCTTCAACTGCCTTTCAACTGCTTCATCTTCGGAGTCTGACATACTTTCAAACAACCAATGAGTTTAATATTCTATAAACATATGTTATGGTTGCGGACATTCTGAAGCTTCATTATTGACATAAAATATTTACATCATAAAAATCTAGTCTTCGGCCGCTAGTTAGACATCAGACAAAATAGTGTCCGCGTTTCAAATACCAACAAAGTTTTACACACCCCTGCAGCCAATGTTTTCTTTGCAGCGGAGTATCCCCACAAGCCAATACATGGTGTATAGTGGGGCAGCCTTACTTTATTTTTACTTTACTTTAGACCACATCTTTGCTTCCAGTATGGGGCTGCACCAGCATTTTTCTTATGGTAAAAAAGAAAAATTAAAAAAACCCTAACTTACATTAATTGTAGTAACTGACTGCCTTTTACTCACATCAGCTCCAAATATATATTTATCTAACATATTCCCTGCAAGAGACTGTCCTCCTACATCCCATATCTGAAGTGTAATATTGCCAGCTCCTGAAAGAACTGTTCTCTTTAAAAAAAAGTCAACTCCTGCGGTAGGAAAGTACTGCCGTGTAAATTCATCATGGCAGTAACGTGACGCCAAGCAGGTCTGAAACAGAACACAAAACATCTACTCTAATACCTTTATTGCTGCATGTACCATCACCATGCAGATCTCATGGCAAAATATTATTCATACTATACTGATAAGTTTTGATAATGTAAATCTGTAGTCTACAATTGCTTACTGCAGTGCTTCAAAGCTACTAGCAGCATTTCTTCTGGATAAGAAAATGTAAATAATAATTGTGTGATAAGATTTCTGTGTACTGCTGTCATTTTGGGGAATTCAACTTTACAAATACTTTCCACAATCAGACAAGTTTGTAAGACACCAACCTACAAACCCAAAATGACTGAGAGTTATAAAGCATGTCAGCAAATATCCTTTAAGCAATTGCTGTAACTGTATTTCTGCACCTTTAAAAGTGGCTCCCTTTAAGTGCATGTGCGGTATATACTAATTCTCTTAAATCAATGAGTCCCACATTCTTTACCTTTCCACTGCCTGCTTCACCAACAATTACTATCTTCAACTGCCTTTCAACTGCTTCATCTTCGGAGTCTGACATACTTTCAAACAACCAATGAGTTTAATATTCTATAAACATATGTTATGGTTGCGGACATTCTGAAGCTTCATTATTGACATAAAATATTTACATCATAAAAATCTAGTCTTCGGCCGCTAGTTAGACATCAGACAAAATAGTGTCCGCGTTTCAAATACCAACAAAGTTTTACACACCCCTGCAGCCAATGTTTTCTTTGCAGCGGAGTTGGTAGAGCGAAATTTGCGAGGAGAGACTTTATGCTGAGTGCCGCACAGATTATAAAAACAGAGAGGGTGTACCTTATAATTTGAAAATTATATACTTTCACGTACACGTAATAGAAAATAACCAGAGACTTTTCACACCACTTAGTAGCTGGGTAACAGAAACTGCTTATACTCCTTAAAATAAAATGTCACTTCTAGTGATGTGAGGATATTTAAGGCTTTGTAATCTGTGACGAATAGTTTCTTTGGTGTATGTCTATGGTTGCGGTTATATTATGATTTTAAGGTTATGTGCACCTATGTTACATTTTTAGTCAGTTTGAATATTCGTTTTCAAGCCTGGAATGTATAGATCATATCAACATTCAAAACGTACAAAATGGAAGAACTCACTAGAGTGGAAGTAATTTTGAATGATATGAATGGAAATCCAAGTTGTCCACATGGTATCTGTCGTGTTTGTTCTTTGGATATGTTTCTGTAACTGTATTGTATGTTAGGTATCTTTAGTATAATACGTGTGCTATTATTTGTTCTATACCCTGCGTACTAATATTAAGGGATTCAATTTTATCTGATTAGTGAGGTTAGGTTCACTTTTCTTCACAATGGGTGTTGTAGTCGTGGTGGGAAAGGGAGGGGTAACAAGGATAAAATCCGTACTTCTGTACTGCATTGTTTGAGGTCATGTATATTGTTTTATTTATTATTAACTTGGTCTTAAATTTGTAATATAACAGAAAATACTTTGGTCCTAGAATGATAACAGTCTTGAAAACTGACATGATATAGTAACTGATAGCTTGTATTCTCATGTTTGATTGTTGATGATGTGTTTGCCTTTCAGGACCAATGCTACTTTTTAAGCGTGTTGTCAATGGTGCAGAGAGAAGTTTTTTTGCTTGTTCAGCATGTCGAGATCGTAAGGATTGCAATTTTTTTCTGTGGGCTGATGAGAAGGTGACACCAAATAAGAAGAAGACTTGGGACTTGGAGCGAGATAGAATAACCCCAAAAATTAACCATGTGAAACTTTATAAAATGTTTGTGAAATTGCTTGAGAAGTCTCCAGAACAACGAGCTTTTTGTCATACATGTAGCATTCTTCTGATATCTAATGAAATTGCAAAGAAACATGATGAGCATGATGTAACATTTGGTATTTCTGAATATCTCTTGACACATCCATCAGAGGTAATGTGACCACTGACACATAAAAAACCAAGTTTTCTTAAAGCATGCATCACCACATATTTAACCATGTGTTGTTGATATTTATTTCCCAATATAATTGTTACAAAGTTTGATTTCTGTGAAGCAAAAGTTATATTCCTTATTTTTTTCACCATCACTATCATAGTAAGAACCAAGTTTTACACCCTTTCAAAACAATAGGAGAAATTACATTTTATTTTATTTAATCCTTACATTTTCAATGACTGGTTTTGTGCATTTTATAATTATTGTATGTTTTTAAGAAGAATGGACAGTACTGAACTATGTTACAGCATAAAATATAAATAAATAATTACTTTGTTAGTTTACTGTCAATGTTTAACAGTTGAATAATATAATACTGTTTATTGTATAAGACAGAAATAAAGTACTGACCCTATAAATAGTCACACAGTTGGATGATGGAATATGAAAATTGCTTTCGGAATCTTGCAGGAGGTTAATATTGAAACAAATCTTAAAGATATTGGTTATGAATTGACCCCTGGCTCAGGATAAGATACACTGGTCAGTAAAGTGGTGATGAACTTTAAAGTTTATTAAAAGCAGGGGCTCTCATGATCAGTTGCATTACTTAAGTTAGAATGGTCTGTGTTATAGAAAATAACTGAAATTAAATTATGGGTTAGAATAATTTTGTTGGGGCTGATAACTGTAAATAAATTTCAAATTCTCAAAAAGTATATATGATGATTTTATCATAAACTGTTCAGCTACTTAAAAAGTTCAGTATCATGGAGTTGGAAATTATATGTGCATTTTTTGCAATCCACTATTCTAATAAAAGTGATGAATAGTACCATGAATAGGGAAGGATTTGGAATGAGGTGGTTATGCCTTTATCATGAAACTATTCTAGTATTTGCCTGGAGAGGCTAAGGCTCAGATTTTCCATTGACCTGTTAAAGTTTTCTCTGAGTACTCCTGAATATATTCCTAGAGTGCTAGTGCTACAATCCTCCCATTACTCTACTATGTTTCAGCTACTGAAACCTTTGGAAAATGCAAAGAAAGAGGCCCAGTATTTGTTTTCATCCCATGCTACAAGGACCATTGTGAATATAGCTCGTTGTTTGGGAGCCATGAAAGTGTTATGCTTGGGTACTCCTCGTGTTCATGAACTGGTGTGTTCAGAGATGTCAACAGAAATGGACAGCTTGTTACTGGATATAGACTATAGATTTGTGAGTTAAACACATAGAAAAATTTTATATTTCCATAGTCTGATAGGTGCTAAGGAGCACCTAATTTTTTCATTTACAATTATGTTGTTTATTTTACAAATGTGATGGATGTCAGATCTCTTTAATCATCCACTTTCAGGTTTTGTTCTTTAAATGTCTGCATTTAAAGACTAAAGACTTGCAGTTCCTGGAGAAACTATAATGAGCTCATGGAAAGAAGTACAATTGATAAACCCCCATCACATCTCCTTTGAATTGTTAAGCTTCTGCTTCCAGTGTGCTCTCCTGTATTCCCATCCAGCCATTTTATTCACAGGAATGTAGTAGTGTTGACCTTTGTTAGTGCTAAACACGTTGGTCTGGATAGCATGAGTTAGAGCACCAACATCTCAACCTATGAGACTTCTTTCTGTGGGTTTGATATGAATGAACAGAAGGGGGTCAGGATATTAAATTACCCTAGCTCTGTGATTGTCTGATCTATTGTGTATCCCATGTCTCATATTAAGCAATATTGCTGTATTGAATGTAAAGTGCAGTACTTATTTTAAGTGGGGTTTCCTGGTATTCACTTGGTTTCATAAAGAGTGTTTCCAGGTGACAAAATTTTAATTTAGCTAGGGCCATACAGATCAACAGAACGTGCATCACTTCTAGGTGGGGCTATTTGCCAGATCCAGATAAGTGACATGTTAGTAGTCTTGTCATGTGTCAGAATTGGTTGCTCTTTAATCTTAATAGTTCTTGGTTGTTTTAGCAGAGGGTTCTAGAATTAAACCCTTCACAATGTCTTGTACAGGTGTGGACTGCCAGTTATGGTGGATAAGTATCTTATGTATTACTAAAGCAATTAATCATATAATAATAGTTAGTATTTCATAGCAGTCTGTAGCTATGCTGTCACTACTTCAGCTACTGACATTGAAATTCACTCTCGCTTTCCCTCACCTTAGTCTTGTCTTTCATCCCTATTTGCACAGCCACTGTTCATCATAAACAAATAAATATAGAAGAATGAAACAATCACCTAAAATTCAGTAACAGACACAAGGGGATCAAAAAACTATTGAGCGATAGAACAATAAATATAATCTATTTAAACTTGTTCAAATTTATTGTGTCCAGAGAAATTTTAAATGTTTATATGTCTACATTTGTTTGTTTTATAGCATCAATTCAATGCCCCATCACACTTCTGTTGGTTCAACTCATTCAACAACTATTTTTTTTCTCAAGAGGAGGGAGCACATGTTTTAGCTGAATTTCTACAGCGTGATGGTGGTCATGGAATTGTGTTAGTAATGGATCCTCCCTTTGGAGGTCGAGTTGAGCCTCTTGCCAAGACTGTTCAAGAAATTATGCAGCTTCATAGAAAACTCTGCCCTAACATTCATACAGATATGTTAGGTATGATTACCTTTAGTTGCTAGAATTTTTATAGAAATAGTACAAAATTAATTTGGGTTAGATTACCACAACAAAGGTGGGATTGGTGAGTGTTAAGATCATTTTTCTTAATCTGTTCTAACAAATTTTTCCATACCTTCTTAAGCCTAAAATATAAATATGGGAACAAATGAATGACCCCACAATCTTGTATGAACCCTAGATTGGGTTAAATAAATTATAATGTAATCAATAAAATCTTCTCAGGCAATCAGCCACGTTAACGTGGCTGATTGCCTGAGAAGATTTTATTGATTGTACTCATGGCGAGTCTCAAATCCTAAATTATAATGTGTTTATGCAAACACTGATATGTCTCAGTATTACATGTTGTGTTGCAGTCCTATGGATTTTTCCATATTTTATGGAACCACAAGTCCTAGCCAGCTGTCCAGATTTTACCATGTTGGATTATAAAGTGGATTATGACAACCATTCTTTATTTGCCTCAGGTAATTAATTAAATCTGTTATGTAATGCTGAATAATGCAGTGGGTTTGAAACAAGTATACATTAATTATTTTCTTTCTCGCGTATAATTAGGAATAGTCTCATATTAGAAACAGACTATGATTTAACACTTCAAACAACTGCCAAATGTAAAATGAGCTATTACTGCCTTGTTATAAATCTACATATTAAACATTTGTGATAATATTCCTATCTCATTCTGTGTTATATAAACTCTGCAGATGAAACAGTATAATTAAATAACCTAAGAACAAACAAATAAAATCTTTACACAATACAAAATTAATATGGTATGGACCACAATCTGCATACGTACTGTAGGACTTTTTGTATTATGATAACTTTACACTAATCATTAAAATAAAATTCATCCATTCTATCTGCAATTTCACACACTAATGCTGTACTTATTCCACCACATCTTCTCCAGCCACTGTAAGAACATGATTTTATAATATTCATGTAGTGTTAATTTAGACACATGCTTATTGTGTCCATGGGTAGTCATTCTTAAATTAATAATCAATTTTATTTCATGTTAATTTAGTCACTAACTTGAACAAGTCAAGCCCTCTTTTTTACTCCAAGCCATTATTACTTAACCTCTAGACAGAGAGAACTGTGAAATATTATTTGAGTAATTACATTTGAGAATAAATAAATAAATAAAAGTAAATGTAAGTTTACATTATCGACATGACTTCAATGTATATTAACCATTCTATAGATTCCTACAGTGCATATCTGTTAATGCATTCAGCCCTGGCCAGAGGACCATTTTTCTCAAGATACAAGTTTCTACACCCATGATTTAAATATGCCTTGCAATTTTGATATTTCAGTGTGTTTTGTACAGATAGCTCAAACTGTTCTCTCTCAGTAACATGTTATGAAAGTCTTCAACTGACACTGATGTAGACTGCAAGAAGAAATGCTAAACTATGTCCTACATGGGAAATCCCTGATTGCAGATGATGAAAAGTTAAAATTTACATTGGAAGTGCCATGGGTTTGAATGAGCTGTTTATCATTGAATAGGTCCTAAAGGCCGCAAACATGGATCTCCTGTGAGAATATTTACAAATGCAAATCCAAAAGATATTCCACTTCCAAATGAAGAAGGTTATCGATACTGTGAGATCTGTCAGCGATGGATTAGTCAAGAAAATCGCCACTGCACACAGTGCAATGAATGTTCATCCAAGGTGACCTTGTGTATTTAACACCATTATGACAAATCTCAGTACAGAAAATAATTACACTCTATGTGGACGTACTAATTAATAAATTTTATATTATATGCTAGCAGTAATTAGTTGTATAGTTAGTAGATCTTCATTTAATTTAGGTATGTCTTGAAGGTGAACTTGATGGTTCTTGTTCATATTAGAATTCTGGCCTTGATGTACAGTAAAATGTGGGGATAGGTAGGCAGCTAATTTATTCAGCATAGTAATACTCAGAAGAGTGCTACAGCCCTGTGTCTTTGGAAGGTTGGGAATTTACTTTCTATAAATCTATATTTAAGCATCCGTTTGCAGTAGTGTTACACTTACTAGTATACACACTGTCACAAACAATTCACTGAATAATTATCAAATCAGTAAATGCACATTTTACAATATTTATTGGTAACATTTAGCAGCCTACATGTTTCAAATGTCTGTCTTGCTGACTCATATCATAGACAACCTTTCACAGATGTGATATGGTGCCTCTGCTTTAATGACAATTATAGCATCCCATACAGAAAACTTTATATGTAATACTATTCTTCAACACTTAATGGAACACCTTAGAAAGATTTTTATAACAGTTCTTATTATTTTATTCTACAATAAACTCAGTTAAAATAATTGTATTATTAATTTTTAATGTAATTTTATCACAAAGCACATAGTGAACAGGTAATATAAGGGTGCTTCAAGAAATAAGGTAACGAGCTCTCCTATAAGAAGGACTTCATTATTATATCACATTACTTTTCCACATAGTTGCCACTGATGTTTAAGCACGTGTCTCACTGTGATGCCAAGGCATCTGTCCTAATGTGGAAGAAATCAGTGTCAAGTGACTTTAGCCAGGAAACAACAGGACAATGCATGTTGCCATAAGTTTCAAATCAGTCACTCCTTCAGGGATCCAGAGAGATGGAAGACACTTGTGAGAGTCAGGACTATGGCAGGTGATCCACAACCTCCCACTTGTGTCACAAGCTGTTACCTTAATTTTTGAAACACCTTCTTTGATATGCATCCTGAAAAGTTTCATGGTTGTACAGACTTATTAGGTGGCAGAAAAATTAACACCATTTGAAGTTTTATTTTGAAATTTTGTATAATGAGAACACTTTAAAAACTAAAGAAGTTTTATTGTATTCTATCTTAGAGAAACAGAACATATAACAGCATGGAATATAATTTTGATTTGTATTGGCCAATTTAAACCCCTACTTTATAAGAACAAATAAAATATTGTAAATGCTATCAGAAATTGTTGATCATCCAAAAATGACAGGACAGGTCATAAAATAAAGATCTCATTGATATCTGAAACTTTTAATAATAATAATAATAAAGAATTGAATTTTGACATGAAAATTTTTTCAGGATTGCAAATATTTAATAAAATTCAGGTGAAATTAATTTCTTTGTTTTCATTGTGATATGTATAGTGTGATGTGCTTTGCAACCATAGATATTTATTCAATTATATTTTGAATTTATGCTTAGGATGGTCGAACATATGTTCATTGTAATGAATGCATGAGGTGTGTGAAACCATCTTGGAAGCATTGTGTGACTTGTAACCGCTGTTGTCTGCCAAGTCATGTGTGTGGAGAGTTTGTTCCATCACAGTTGTGTTTTAATTGTGGACAACCTGGACACAAAAAGAGAGATTGCCCTAGATTTGGCTTTGATGCAGCTTTTCTTATTAAAAAGGTTGGTAACTTTTTCATATAGCACTGTTATCAAAATGTACATTAAACTTTCTAACTTAGTGGCAGGAGTACTTGTAGAGTTTTCTTTGAAGTGACTAATGAGACAGCCAATCAAATATTTGGCAGAATAATAGACACAAGTACATAATGGTTACACTGCACTTATGTTGAATGTTGTCCATTGTCTGATGTACATTCAATATAGAAGGAATTTCAGGAGTACAGCCAGGCAACACAACTTCTGTATTAACCCACATTAATACTATTTCATTTTATATTCTTAACATATGTGCAGGCTGTTTGAAACACAATTAACCAAACTTTGGGTTCCATAAAAGTTGGAGAATCTCTTTACTAGCTGAGCAACTGTTACCTTCTTAAGGACTGTGCTAGGTTTAAAAATCAGTACTTTCAAAATTATCATGTAAACATTCCTGTATGTGTATTACATTTTTATCTGACAAACTATTTCATCCAGAACCATTACAGAATCACTGTCACTATCAAGAGTCCTGATCTCTTCACAATATAAGCTTATGAAACAAGTACTTCTGTTGTTAATTAATATGATTTTTTTTTCCCCTCAGCAGCCTGACTGCACTCTTCAGTTAAATTCAATGAAGATGTGTAAGAAACGAAAACACACACAGAATAAGATTGATGAAGATGAAAAACAAATATTTACAAATATGTCAAGTAAGAAGCAGAAGCTGCAGAATGTCAATAGCAAAAAGTCAAGAAAAAATATTAAAAAAAGGAAGAAAAGTAAATCAGGAGCGAACACAAGTAGGAGACCAACATTACAGCTTTGATTTATACATCTTTGAGTGTGGTGTTTCTAAATGTCTTCCACTTGGCAGCACACTATAATACATCAGTCATGTATTACTCAAAAGTATGATCTGGAGCTTTCACAGTGTCTAAGTGTAATGAATTCTTCTTGGGCTATCAGCCCAGTCTGGTAGTTGGTGGTTTCTCCTTTCAACCAACTGACACAGCTGGTAGCTCAAGAAGAATTCATTATATTACTGTACAGTTTATATATACACACATGCATATGTATGTTTATATGTATGTATGCATGAATGATAAGATGAGAAACTGTTGTTTCACATTTTGGAAATATTAGTGAAACCTCTTGAAGTCCTAAGCCCACATACCCAGGAAGATAATATTATGCTTGAGTTCTGTATAAAGTATGGATGTTTCATATATTGTTTGCCATTATGATTCATGAACTGTTTCATGTTATGGTTCCAGTAAATAGAAATGTTTATGTAACTGAAGAATAAAACATATTACTGGTAGCTGTGTTCTCAGTTTCATTTTGTGATGAAATCTTAACCCTTTCCTGTAAATTAGGTCCCTTCTTACCCTATCAAAATACATCTTTGCAGTTCAGCTGGAGGATATGGAAAATATCTGCAAACTGAGACAGCTGACATGGGTTAGTCCTCCAGCTTGGCACTGGTAGCTCCACACAACAAAGGACCTAGCATGTTACTCAACATTACAATGTAATGTAGTACCAATATGTATAACAGATTAGACATTATTGTATGAATGTTAATAATTTTAATATTTTAGACTATTTCCAACCAAAACATATATAATGTCTCATTGGAGCTAGCTACAACCCCAAGCTTTATATACAAGATGTTTCAAATACACCTGATGATGAACACTACCTTATGTACAAAAACATTATGTGTTCTTTTGCTGTGTAGTGATTATAAATTGAACCACTGAGTCACAATTTAGTCGTTCACAATCTGCTTTGAATTCTGAAGGTCCTGCTTTGAGACTATGCTAATGAGACTTTTCACGGCCTTCATCACTCCCTATATATTAATGTTGGGATAGTATCTTCAGGTAGATCACTGAACAGGATTTTTTAATGGTGATGCTTTAGTTCAGATCAAAGCTGGAGTAGCTCAGTTAGTATAGTGACTGGCTATGGACTGGATGACCAGCGTTTGATCTCTGATAGGGGCAGAGGATTCTTCCTCTTGTCTCAGCATCTAGACCAGCTCTGGGGCCCACCCAGCCTCTTATCCAATGGGTACCAGGGTCCTTTCGTAGGGGTAAAGCATGGCTGAGGCATGATGCTGACCACTCACCTTCTTCTTTAGTTCAGATCATGCTTAATTTACTTTTTTCCCAGTCTGTTCAGTCTTCCAGATCAAGTTCTTATTTGTATACTACAATAGACAGCTTAGAATGAGAAGAGAGGAACAGAAAATATATGCCAGGGATAATACATCTCTGCTTTGAATTATAAGTAGCACTTTTCTCCCACACAAAACAACATTAATATATGTGTGTATGCATGTTGCATAGAATGGAGTGTGAAAGCAGAAACATTTTTACTGCTAATGGAAGTTTCATTAGATCAAAAGTAACATATATAAAACAATCTTATTTATATAAATACAACAAACATTTTATAATTAACTCTGCAATGATTATCAAACCCAGAATTTCTTGGTACATAGAAGCCTATTAATGATTAACTTTGTGTTATTTAATGATGCTGTTTCAACTGCATAAGTTTTATATCATGAAATTAAATTAAATTAAAACATAATCATGATTGTAAGATTTGAGGTTTTCACAGCGGTGAGTATTCATCGCCCTGATGACGGAGGCAGTATGACCTCTGAAACGTTGGTAAACATCGACCAGACTACACAGCACAACAACCCAGAAGACAGAAATCTTCATAATCATGATTGCTGAGTTGGTCTGGATTTCAAAGATGACTGTGACCTATTTCAAGATTTGCCTTCAGAGACAGAAGAAAACCACTAAAACTTTCAATATAACCAATGAACATACAAACTAGGTGCATTCCAAATACAAGTATAGAATGTTTGTTCTACACCATCCTGCCCAGAGGTGGATCTCTTAATTAAATGTAATTTGGTTTAAAACCAAATTATGTTTCAGTATGCTATGTGTGGCAGATGCTTATTGGAATGACCAGTCTTGTACAATTTTAAATGTTGCAAAGGGCTAACTGTCAATATTGTCAACTAGGACAAGTCACTCAGCAAAATTAATTGCTATAAGATTGATGGCTGGGGGTTTTGCTTCCTGGCAGGGATTGGGTATTTTTCTTTGCCTAACACTTCTGAACTATTTTTGGGTTTCAGTCAGCCTCCAGTAGATACTAGGTGCTTTCTCCCTGAGAGAAAAGCAGCTGTAGCATGAAGCTGACATCACTTTCAACATGTTGTGGACATCTGATGCAGGCACAACTTTATGTGCCACTTACTTTCAAATCAAGGGCTCTTGTAAACTGGGTGCTATAATGCCTGCAAATTTGTATTAAATAATTTTGAATCTGTTGTGAAAGGTTATGATAATGGTATACTACAATTAGTATTACTGGATTTCTGATCTTTATCCGTCATCTAATATTTTTAAATGATACCAAGTGAATGAGTGGGAAGTAGGTTACTTTTTTGGGTCTGTTTCAAAGAGCTCCCCTCATTCACAGTTACTGATCCAGTAATTAAGGTTAGGTTTGGTAATGGGCCCAACTGAATAGGTACTCCAAATACTTATACCTGAAAATGGAAACATCCTATTTTCAAAATCTGTTACTTTAAGAATACCAGATGAAGGACAAAGTAAAACAATCCAATAGTACTAATTCTGAATCTGAACTGAAATACAGATATCTTAATCATAAATATACTAGCTGACATAATGGTTCAAAATACAGTACAATTTTATGTATTCTTGGATTTGGTGAATCATAATTAGGATGTTATATAGTTCCATCTGTATGGTTCATCTCTCAACCCACTTATGAGGCTTTGATGAATTTTAATGTTGAGGATTTAAACTAAAAGTTTGCCTCAAAAATATAATGTTGATTCATCAATCCACCAAAACAACCACTATGTAGACAGTGTCAGTATTTTATCAGATTCCTCAAACATAGATTAATATAACATATGCCACTTTTGCTTCAAGACCTATAATGCATGGAAGAAGCAGCATATTTATTCTCTGTTGATTTGTGTATATAAGAAGGCTTGACTGTGTAACAAGTTACACACATCTTTGAGCAACGATATGAAGATGCAACTTGGAACAGCAACGCTTCTAGCTGTCTTCATCAGTTTGTGTACAGCATGCCTCATCACCAACTGCCCAAAAGGAGGCAAAAGAGCAGGAACCCACAGTCAAGAGTTACACACTATTAGACAGGTATTTTGATGTCATTTTTGTTCTTGTAATGACATTGTGTAAACCATAACATTTGGAGATACTGCTTTGAGTGACACTACTGTCACAACCTCAGGAGCTAAAACTTTTCATTAAAGTTATGGAATAAAAAGTAGAAATAGTCTTGAATGGAATATTGTTCAAACCAAGTTTCATAACATTCGTCAGTTAATTCAAGAATTATTAACAGTGGAAAGCAGCACACAAACTCAACAATACATGAACTTATACTCGTATGAAACTAACAGAATTCACAGGCAAGTGATTTTTTATTTAAAAATAACATTAACTGGGAACTTTACATGATAGGCTAGCCTGAGAATCTACAAAATCAAAGACTAAGTAAAGCTTTATAAAGTCTAGAGTGCCAATAACTTCATCTTGGTAATGGAGCAATGATATTGAATAACTGTCAATAGTTTACAAATTCAATGAACTTCATGGTGCAAGGACATTCTTCATAACTGTTAATGATCAGCTGGTCAAAAAATTCCATGCTTTTACAGAACTCAAGCCTATCACTTCAGCCTATCTTCAGCCAGGTCAGTTCAGATAACACCTTCATCCTTTACATCTAGGATGTTTCATTTCTATGCTCCAATCTATATTTCAGTCTCTTGCCTTGAAGTCTTTCAATAAAAACTTGTATGCAGTTTACATATGAACACGGATATGTTGACAGTGCGCTCGATGTGGACCTGCAAAACTGGGGCATTGCTATGGCCCTGCCATTTGCTGTGGCCCACAAATTGGCTGCCTTGTGGCAACACCTGACACTGCCCGATGTCTGAGTGAGGCTGCATCTCCAGTCCCATGTACAGCTCCCACAGGAGCCCAGTGTGGAGAAGGAAAGTTTGCTGGGCGGTGTACTGCAAATGGAGTTTGTTGTACTCATGGTAAGCACACAAAGATTAAAGCTGACCTCTTACCTCAAGGTGCTGACAATAAGACTGCATTTACCTATACTTTCACTCGCACATATCTTCACGACATTAACCTTAATTAGGCACAAGAACAACTTAACCTTTACCTTGTTAGCGTGCAACAAAGGAATGGACTGCAGACAGAAGTTTACTCATCTATTTGAAAATGTACCCCATTGGTGCAGACCCATTCTCTACAGCTACACAGATTCTGGTGCACTTGCTGTAGCTGTTCTTTGGATATACATGACATTTCTATGAGAACTGCTTCTCTGAGTTGATTGGTTTGATAGACTTCAGTTTTAAAATATTACCAATAACTAAAGGTATGAATTACAGAAATTAAGTCTGGCTACTAGATCACATGACTGCAAAAAGTACAGTCCGTTTTGATATTACTACTTGTGCAAGTAAACCAAGCTCTTAGTTTGTCCATTTATTCTATCAGTACTTGATGCTGACATTTTAGTTTTTTATTGATATGCCAGTTAGTCTTACTTTATTGACAAGATTCTGGCTAATGTTTCTGTGAGAAACTCAAACCCAGGGAAATTTTCTTCTCAGTTTCCTCTGACTCTTCTTAGCAGAGTTACAGTTCACTAGAGATTCGTATAAAAAATGTAACACACTTGTGTGAGCATGTCTTACACAGAATTTCACAAACCACTGAGTGATATGTGAATATTGCTACTTCTTCATATCACCAATGCTGACTCATCAAGATAACTTCATTCAACCACAGCTGAATAGGAAAAGCAGCAATTGATGTAGTGTTTGCACAGGGCAGAAAGACTGTGCCAGGGTACAATGGCCAAAACATTATTCTGTACTACTACCAATTGTTAAAGATTGTGGTTCAGCTGTTTACTTATCTCAGTTATATGTCAAACTACAAACTGTGCCTTGGTTTCAGAATCCTGCCATATCGACATAACTTGTCAGCTGACCACCAGTGATGCACCAGAGCTAATAGATGTAAGTGCTGATCAAACGAATCCTCTGTACAGCCTATATAGTTCATATCAGCAAGAAAACCCAGGTCTTGGACTCAGTGAATAATGTTCTTACTAAAATATTCTTCCATATATACATTTTCTGCCCAACTACCTATGAAAAATTTATAATACAAAAAGTCCTTCTCTACAGAGAATAAAATGGAAATTTGTTTTACTAACTGGCAAAGTGACTGTGCATTTATATGCAAAGGGTAGCCTGAAAGTAAGTTTTCAAGGTCTTGAAATGATTTAATATTCAATATGGATAATATGATGACTATGCATGACTTGTGAACTATTTTTCTACATTGTTCCCATGGAGACTGAAGTACTTACACATCAATGGATGAGCTTTCCTCTCCCTTGTTTTGTTACTGCTACCACATCATCAGTTTTGGCCTCCCACATGCTGCTTTGCCAGTTTTGAGCTGTTGAAGCAACATCTAGGTTTCTCAGTATTTATGAGGATTATATAGAAGAACAGTTTATGAATCACAGAGTGATATATTATATGAGTCAAAGATTCACTGGATCACTTCAAGACATTTGCTTTGTAAACTTTAGACTGTTTGTGTATGAACTTATAAGCAGCATTCTATTCTAATATTGAAAATGTTGACAGATAAACATTTCTTGTAAATTAAAGCAAAAATATTATTTCTGCCAGTGATCTGAAGCTATAATATAAAAGAATACATGATACTGTAATTATTTGTACATCCACATTATGAAAACAATGATAACATGAATCATTCGATCAATAAAAGGAATAATTAACATTGGTCTACCTTACATAAATAGGGAACCATCTATCCCAACAAAAATAATCTTCAGTCCCTTGTCCTAAATGTTTATCACTCCTGATTCATATTTGGTAAGTCTTTGGTTAATATCTCAGCCTAGAAATCAGATATACAGACAAGTTTCCTCCGTTCATCTGGGTAATGCTATCATTTGATGCTATGTAGTCTGGGCTGCTGACAGCATAATTAAAAAACCACAAATAAATAAATGACAAAACCTACTCAATTGTCTCTATCCTGCCATAAGAACTCTTCTCTTCTCTGTGTCCATTCCCTTTTTACTTTATGTATCTTCCCTTACTTTATCTTTCTACCTTGTCTTTCATGCATACAATGGCAATTTTTTCAACATATACACATTTCATGCTCTGAAAAGTATCCTATTGTCAGCCACGAGCAATACATGATCACCATGTCCTTAATTTGGCCAACTTAAGTTAAAGGTGACATGTTTTGGCCTATAAGGTCACACCATGTAGTAGAACATTAAATGCATTTCAAAGCAGTCTTCTTCCATGTATGGTGAGGGTACAATTGTCCCCAAGATAATCATACCATAAACGCACACTCTTAAACTTGGAGGAGAGCGGTCAACTTCAGGCTGTGGCCACTTCACACCTTTGGAAAGAGGCCTCTGTACCAACTGAATAACAGGCTGGATAGGCTGAAGAGCTGGTACTGACAGGTAGCAATGATAAATCATCCTTTAGATTGTGATCTACTGGACTAAAACACACTCCAAACTTTTATCTCTAGCAAAACCTCAAAATCTGATACAGAAAAATCCTTGTTCTGGCTGAAAATCTAACTTCAGTCACTTTATTGGCAAAGTCGTATACGTAAAAACTGTAGATACAAGTCTGTCTCGCACAAACACATTACAAAACTAAATGGCTGGACTAAATGTATATAAATTATTCTTTATGTATTACAGTATGTAAGTTAAAAGTGCAAATGTATTGTACTGATAAACTATGACAGATTTCAGTACTCCATATGCTTCATTAAATATGTAACATCCAACACAATAACCTCAGTTTACACAACACTATTAATTCATATTGGTGAAGATACAAACTGTACATACATTTATATAGAAACTGTTGTGCACTCACTCAGAATGGCTTTGCTCTTGTATATAAGTAGACTGTTCCTTACCATTTGCATTCTGGGGATAAAGTGGTTGGTAATCAAAAATATTCAGCATTTTTATTTTTGACTTTATTTCTGTGTAATACCTGTAACACTGAAATAAAATAAAATAATTTATATACTAGTATACAGTAGTCCATAATAGAAAAATTGAAAATTTATAACACTGCATACTAACTGC
The DNA here is from genome assembly GCF_000696155.1 of Zootermopsis nevadensis. The sequence goes on from NW_019059918.1 coordinate 27,128, forward strand.
AGATCCAACAGAACGCTTTTCATTATATAATATATTTACGTTAAAGTTATATTCACCAATAAATCATTCCTATATGGCAACCCACATTTATCTGAACATAAGACATGGTCTTTTCCATAATCTGTTAACTGAAAAATAAGGGAATATATAATTATGAATAAGAACAAATACAAAACTAGGAGAAATATTTGTATCACTAATCATACAAAGCACTCAACATTCTTAGTACAGTGATGCTATCTATACTACAAAGAGGATGTCCTTTCTTTCATATATTTTCACTGTATGACAAGGTATGGTAGTAACTGAGCAGGACGCGAGCACTCGGTAGAACGTAGTGTTACTTAACAGTGCCTGCCAGACACAATAGGAAGTGGATACTATTTGATGGTGACAGAAGCAGTATGTGTGACTTAGCTAGCACTTATTAACTCAATCATGTGGAAAAGAGAGGATCTGCATAGACATAAGTTTCTAAATCAGTGCACTGTAATTATGACTCAAATTTTGAATTAAAGGTGCTGGTGGATGTCATAAAGAAGCATGCAATTTCAGCATAACACAAGCAATTTAAGCTGATATTTTATCTTCATTATTATAGTGAAGAGGAAATATCTGCTTAAATTTGTTTATTCTTTAAGAAAAGCATCTTGTGGAAATGTTTTTCTGCAAATTAAAGGTCTTCAGATCAGAGACTTATCTTACACAGTATACATATGGTAGTAATGGAATCCTTCCATAAGAAGCATTGCTTTGAAGGAAGTACATCAGATAACAGTGAAGGAATATTCTCATTTTTTCATATTCCACAGAGGATTTGTGTATGATACACAAAGGATCAGTCTTGTAGTTTTAAACAACCATCAATCGAGGTGCAATGTTCATTGCCATTAATTCCTGGAATAGCAACTTGGCAGCATACGGTAACTTCACTTGAGAGATCTGAAAGGTAAGATATACAATCAATAAATTATCTTGGTCTAAAAACTACTGAAGTATCCCCATATTAAAACTAAAGGTCACATATATCGGTGATAACTGTAGAATCAGATCAATGTAAATCAAATTCTAATAATGTCAATACTGGAAAAGACCAATTAAATATTTTGAGGAACAAATCCAAAGTGAAGGGCATTAAAAAAACACAAACACCTCCCATCCACAAACTTTGCATTTGCTGAGAAACCAACCACACGATGAAATCAACTGATTTCTGCATATGAACTAGAAAAGAATCAGTTTTCAGATTCCTAATCTTAAGAGGAAACTTGCCACTGATCTTAAAATACAAACAACCTTTTTAATGTCTTATTATGTCATAGTAACTTCTCCCAAAATGTTTAAAATCCACTTACATCTTCAGAGACATTATTTCAAGATATACATGCTACTTCCTTTACACATTATACTAATAACAACAGGACAAGAGACAATGTCACATACCTTCCAAAGATCAAGACCTGAAACACCGAATTCTTCAAACCAACAACTGTTAATGACTGTGATATATTTATAATGTAACTGTAATAACTGTTAATGTTATTATGCAACTTTATCTTAGAGTACAGATTCTGAAAATCTCTCCATGAAAAGCATTAGTGTAACGATCACAGGTGAAGAGGCTTGTTGTAGCTTATGAAAGCTTACCTGTGTTTTATTCTTACACCCTTTGCATTCAAAGGTGTTATTGCGGAGGTTGGCTATTGCTATCAGGCCACAGAAGTTGCATACATGGATTCTGTAAGGGTCAGATACTTCAAACAACCTCTCCCGTAAGAATTGCGCTGCTCCATGTGCAATCTGACAATCTCTTTCCATCTCACCAAAACGCAGACCACCATCCCTAGGGAATGTTTACACATCAAGATTACAACATTCTAAACTGTAATACATACCACAGTAGCCATCATCAAATTGCATGGACTGCACCTCCCCCTACTACATTGTTTTAAGTGAACAACAGTGCTGCTAGCTTAGCTAGACAAGTTCTGAAGTGTCCTATATGCCTGGGTTCCACTGTGTTGCAATGTATGAATTTGTTGCAACCTTCATTACCGTCATCAACATCATAGTACAGGATCTTCCCAGAGTAGTTGATAGGTAATCAGTCTGTCAAGAAATTTCCTATTTTCATGTAACAAAAAAAGTTCATCAACATGTTAAAAAAAAACACCAGTGAAACCCACCCTGAAACAATTAAATCCAGTTAAATTATAACAACCTATTTCTTTAAGCCTCATTTCAATATTATCCTCCCATTTTCATATGTAGGTCTCCTAAACGGTCTCTTCCCTTAATCTCTCCTAACCAAAATTATGTTTGCATTCTGGTTTCCCTAATGCATTACATTTATCCACACATATTATCATTCTCAGTTTAATTGCACTAGCATTATTACATATGCAGAGCATAAAAACAAATGTTGATCCTGCTTCTGGGTGCTGGAATCCTGCAGAACTGGGCTGTGTTGTCAGCATTTCAGAGCAATATACCAACTCGATCTTCAGGGATGAAGTGAGGAGTGATGTAACAGGTGATTTTTATATGAACACCATCTCCTGTTCTGAGGACCAGCTATCTGACTGCAGGTTAAAATATTTTCCTAAATGCCTGTTTTTCTTGAAAAGTGTCCAGACACAGTCTGGACAACATATCTTGTCTAATTTCTTACCTTGCTCTTCCTTCCATTGGTTGTCGCACCAAAATCTGTAAAGGCCCTCTTGCTCGGCTATGGATCTTGTCATCAACCATATGCTTCAATCTTTGGTAGTATGTTGGCCCTAAGAAAATTTGGGCATTTATCTTACGACCTGTGTGTCCATTATACATCACTTCATTTCCACGCAGTTGGTACCCATACTCCTGAAGGAGTGTAGAGATCTTCTGCACATTCACAGCATCATTGAAAGGAGTTGCATCACCAATTTCTCCTTTATTTGAAGACACCTGGCAGGGATCAAAACACAGAAATAATGACAAAGTGACATTTCTTTAAACAACTGAAGGAGTAACTTTAAGGAACAGAAAGATAAATTATGTAAGAAAACAGGCTGAATGTAAAATACATTTTTCATTTTAAGCAAGGGAAGGCTTTTTAAATTATGAAAAAAGTATTCACAAACCATGTTTAAAATACAAAGGAACAACATTCTATCATTCCATTCTTTATTAGCTCTGTCAACAACAAATCCACATCTGCAACAAATGAACATTAAGACTACATGCAAATCTTGAGTATTCCAAAAGGACATCTTTACACTCCTGTATATGTCAATATAAAACTTCAGTCCTGAAACAGATTTTTCATTTAGCTGAGCTACAGGGCCTATTCAACTAGACTCACCTTCCCCTGGAGACATTCAATCAAGTGACCAATGGTCATACGAGAAGGAATGGCATGAGGATTGATGATAATGTCTGGAGTTAGGCCTTCACATGTAAAAGGCATATCCTGGAAGAGAACAGATGTTTATTGATGAATATGTGACACCAAGAAAGGTAAAGAATTCCAGCACAGGTATAGCCCAATTCACACAGCAATTACATTCCTGGAAAACAACATGAAATGTGAAATCACATAAGTCAGAAGCTGTATCTAAAAAAAAAGACTCGATCTGTATGGTCTGAAGCTTTCGCAGTGACTAAGTATAATGAATTATTCTCAAGCTACCAGCCATGTCAAGTGGTTTAATGGAGAAAACAGTGTTTTCTCCATTAAACTACCTAACACAGCTGGAGGAGGAGGAGAAGAAGAATAGCCAGGATCTAAGTCAAGATTCAAACTGTTAACTACCTGAATACAATACAAGAGTGTTAATCCCTAAATCTTAACATTTGGTACAAAGAAACATAGTACTAGAGAGTGATCATAATTCTTATGATACCACATTCAACTACAAAGATGTAACAGATTAGCAAATAACTCCTTTCTGTTTTCAACTTTGCATATAACTATTCCACTACATTGTGTATTTCCAGTTAAATAATAATTATTTAACAACATATTCCACTTAGAGGTTATGAATCATTATATTATATCGACAGATGATTGTGCAGTAACAGCCTACTTCAAGGTACTATTCTTGTAGTTGCCCCGAAAGACCGCACAAAATAATGAAATCCCTCAGCTAGGATAGCTAGTAGCCAACTTAGACTATAAATGGGTACCTCCCACATATATTAACAGTGCTACTGTTACATCAACCTGCTCGGTGCAAAATATGGAAATAAGGTTTTGATGTTACTAACCTCTTGCCTGTACTGGATACCACATGTACCCTTTTGACCATGCCTGGAAGCAAACTTGTCTCCAATCTGAGGGATTCGAACTGAACGAACACGAATTTTGCAGAACTTGTAGCCCTCAGAGTTCAGTGTCAGCATCACTTGGTCCACAATTCCTGTTTCACTGTTACGCAGGAATGTACTAGCATCTCGTTTTGTGAATCGTTTTGTTGTGCCTTCCAACTGAAAAATCCACAAATATGAATACAGGAGGGATGGAGGTAAAGCTCCACACATTCTTAAGTTCAGCAATGGATAGGAGTGCTCAATCACCAATAAATGAGCCCAGTATTTACTGAGCGGGCAGTGAGATGTGAAAGTTATTATAGATATGATGGATAGAAAAATGACAAATGTACCCTCAGGAATCCTACTCTGGCTACCCAGCACAGTCAACCATTTTTACACATGCTTTATCTTTAGCTCTTAGATGACATAATTTCTCACTATTCACTTTCAGAGATGAAGTTAGTGGGGTAACTCACTTCTCCTCATCCTTACTAATTTAATGTTTTGCATAACTGTTCAATAAATGTATCCCCTAGACTTGTGGACAAGAAGCGGCAGTCTAGCGCAAAAAATTATAATCCGCAACAGCTCTTATGTCATGTCCATATGCAGTCTCAATATTCAGTCCCCAGATAATTGGTCTTACTACATACAACATGCCACTGTTCCACAGCCAGAACCATGTATGAGTATACAAATTCATACCTCATCTTCATTGTCTGGAAGAGTGATGGTCTTCCCAATAACAACATCATCGCCTGAAACTCTTATACCTGGTGAGATTATTCCATCATCATCAAGCTTATCATACAGAGCATTTCTCATGCCCTGTAATGAAATGAAATAACCAAATTAATCCTTTTCTCATTACCAACATGTTCTATAAATAAATAATGCATAAAAGAATTGATAGAATAATAATATTAAACTAGATTTAACAGAAATAGATTATAAAAGTTTTAAGTTTCTCAGCTGGTAAAGATGAGGTTTTGGGTTCTATAATAGAGAATCTTTTGATCAGATATCTACAGCCTGAGACCCTGCTCAATAAATTTAGTCAGTTAGTTAACAATATTAGTTGGAAAGAACAATATCTAAATTACATGCACCACATGTAAAAAGAAAGTTTAAAAGCAAAGTGGGAAACTATTCAAACCAAAACAAAGAAAATACGCTTTATAAATTAATCTAAAAGCACCAGTCCTTGAAGCAAAATTAAAATTATGTTAAGACAAACATGCCAATGAGACCACTCATATATACAGTGTATACACAAAAGAATGATGCAACTGTGACTGGTGACTCATTTTTGGACATGTTGGAAAGCTGGTTGTTACCACAACTGAACACCAATTATGACGATTACATTCTACAACTGGACGGAGCTCCCCCCCATTTTCACAGGAATGTACGAGTGCTTCTCAATCGTGTTCTTCCACAGCGCTGGATTGGATGAGTTTGATTACCGTGTGGATGTGTGTCGTGTGACCCAGGGTGCACACATTGAAGGAAGAGGAGAATTGAGGAGGCCATGGACCGAATACGGACCGGAGAGTCATAGAAGAAGTGTCTTATGAGAAAACTATGATAATACCTTAATAATCTAATCTGTGTCATTCTCATTCATAATGCCAAAGATCTGTGGTTATCCCATAAGCTTCCAGTGACTACTTATTACATGTTAATATGCTTTGAAAACTCTACAAAATATGAGAGTATATTAATATTTAATAGCATTCTATAGACTGCAAAAACAAATACAAATTTAACAATTCCCATACAAATTATTATATTTGATGCTACCAATGATGATGGCAGAAAAGCCAAAAAAATATCAAATAATAATAGAAGAATTTTACAACAAATCACCTCATATGACCTATGAGTAAAACTGAGTTTTCATCTGATGAATTATGAAATATGTGTATATGTATTATAACTATCAACTTCCTGTACAGGGTCTTCTTTCAAAAGCAAATAGTTACTCAGTTGGTTAACGAGTTCCCTGGAACATTGACTCATCACTCTGTTCACAAAAAGCCAATGAATGTGGATATCATCGAAAACAAACTACTACAAACCTGGCATGTGGCCCTAGTAGGTTTCTCAAACTGTTCCTCTTGATCACCAATCCGCTTCGATTCTGCATCCTTATATGAACGGAAAAATACAGATCTGGAGAAAAGCAAATGTTGGTAATATGACAACATGAACAGAGATCCCAGGTTCAAGTCAAAAGTCATCATCAATGGGTAACAATGGTAAAACTTAATGGTTGGCTGACTAACATATTCCATGACGCAGGATCTTTCAACAAATGAATCTTTAGTTACAATGTTATTTTAAGATAACATATGTATACATAGTATTTTAGACAGTATAAACATACAGCTATTTAAAAATCTTTGAATGAAAAAATTTTACCATGAGGCTCTCTGACTTGCGGTCACCTTGCAGGATCCCACCTGGTCCCAAGTACACATAACTGTCCACTTTTGCTTTAGGATGTTAGCATTACAAATTTTCTACTACTGATCTAATGGTATACTGTAGTTTTACTACATAACAACTGACTTCAGATCCTTCTAGGTTGAAGGTTATCAGGGAACTCAGCCTCACCTGAAGAAACCTCTTTCAACAGCAGAAGCATTCATGATGACACTGTCTTCTTGATTATACCCTGTGTAGCAGAGAATGGCTACAATGGAGTTGATACCAGCGGGTAACTCTCGGAAACGCAAGTATTCCATGGATCGTGTCGTGACCAATGGTTTGTGTGGATAATACAGTACATGTGCCAGTGTGTCCATTCTCACATGGAAATTGGTGATATACACACCCATAGCTTGTTTTCCCATAGCACTCTGTAAATAAGAACACAAAAATTTAACTGTTAGTCAGTACAGAATGACCACTGTTAGCTGTGTGGTAGTAATGAAAATCACATGACAAGAGTTTAATCAATCATTGTCAGTCAGTCTTCGATATTTATGTTACCTGCTTTTTCTAGTACCTTTCACATCTCAACACAATTTTCAGAGAAAATAAAGTTATTTGAATGGTTGCTGATGAATGACTCTTGGGTTGTAACACTATGTGGACTTGATAGGTGTCCACCAATGGCTGTCATAACCTCATATATAACAGTTGTTTCATATTAGTGGTCTTATTTTGTTCATAGAAGTGGAAGATAAATGACCCCAAGTGTAAGATTTTCAACAGATAAAAGGACCATGCTATGACGGTATATAGGAAGTGTGTAGATAACCTCCAGCACTCTTAACCTCAGCACTAGATGTTCATCACTGGCATTATACATTTACTTTCACGACTCATCATTTCTCAAAACAGCAATAAGAAATTTTCAAGAACAGTACAAAAAGTCAAAAGTGACCAGTTTCAACATGTTTTTATGTTTCATATCAATGCGGGATTTCTCCTTTTCTGCGTATCATCAACAAAACACAGTACCGAAATGTCCTTTCACTTATTCAGTGACTGAAATTACTTATATTGTTTCAAACATTCACACAAAATTTCCACTTAATCCTCTGTTGCACCATTTAAATGTGCTGTATCCTGAACCCTTCATACCATTTAATGTAAATGTCCTTTATACATTACATATTACTATTTTAAGTGCAGAAAAGGGTTAAACCTGAAGATGGTCATAGTAAACCTCTTGTTAATGAATGTAGCTGAAACAACTTTTTCTCCATGAAAGTAGCTATGGCAAATCAATACAAATTAGCTTTCTGAAAACTCCATTTAGGAACATTCTGACCAGTAACCACTTTGCTTCAAAGATTTTACTATTGAGGGAGTCTGAAGATTTCCATTTTGAGAGATGCTCATACACCATCTCTGAGATTTTCATAGCTGTGGTCATGGTCTTTTGGATTATGATACTGTGCAGTCTTGAAGATGATAACCAGCATTACGTAATGTCTCTGGGCTGTAAGTGTAATACAAGGAGTTAAAATGAAGAAGACCACAAATCCAGAACAACTGAACAATTATTATGACAGCTGGTAGATAGCAGAACCTACGCAAAAGTAGATACTGTAGCACAGCAGTGTTGAAGGAGCTCCAACAACAGACCCAGTGTAACAATGAACTGTTCAGCAATCACAGAGAATCATTCTCCATAACCGGTGATAATCATTTGCCTGTCCCTAATTCCTTTCTTTCCAAAGGGCTGGTTTTCTGGGGTATTGAATGAAGTGTGTGTGTGGAAGGGGGGGGGGTCCTTTCTTGGAGGTTTGCTTGTGACATAATGTCACTCTCTCAGGAGACGTCAACCTATCCAGGTAATTATTTGTTGCAACTTGTTCAACCCCTTGGAGGTCTGATGAAAATTATATTTTAAGTTCTTGTGTGTAACTGCTATTTCCCTTTGGTTTAATAGCATACTAGACCTCCATGAAGTATAGGGGCTGGGTCTATTAAAAATAGGGTGGGTGATTGAAAGTTGAATATATTTTAATTAAATTAGTTTGATTTCAAGAATATATTTGTTACAATTTATCTTGGCTAAACTGAGCTATGTGCTCATCCTTCCACTTCATTCTATATCAAATTATCTTGACCTGAACCTTCCCCTTCAACATTAAACATTCAACATTTAAGCTGGGGCAGTTCAACACGAAGTCAAGCTCGCATCAATGATGGGCTAGGAAGGGTTATGAACTGTACAACAAAAACATACTCATACCTGGTAAGTGTTCCTGGGGCTCTGATTATGATCTGGGAAAGGGATGATGGATGCACACACTCCCAAGATCATAGCTGGGTGAATTTCACAGTGTGTGTATGTGGTACAATATGCATATTCCTTGTCTTGCCTCAGATCATCTGGTGACATTGCAATCATTACTGTTTCCTCTTCTAGGGTGTCTATGTATTCCACTACACCACTAGCTACCAATACTTGCCACCTGCATTAAAATATCATTCAAGCAATTCTAAAGACAAATAATTTTCAGTCTACTTCCCTTATTTTATAAGGGAAGATCAGATTACAGTAACATTATATTCATATGTATGCTGTATGCCATCAGATCTGTACTTATCAATTCTATATTATCAGGATTACCAGCATGATGGCCATGCAAACCTAAGTAAAAGTGTGTTATTAATGCAAGTTAATGGAGGGTCCTAAAATGTGGTATAACAACATATCTGAAAAATATGCAACTTTTGTTCTGATTATATTTGTGTTGAATACAAAACAAAATGATGACCATAAAGAAACTACATTTAAATTGTAATTTGGTAGCACTAACTTTTAACATCAGCTAGGCATGTGAAATTTGGTATTGAGAGAGATCATAAATATATCTACAATTTCTACAGATGAATATGAACATACAGACAACAAACTTAAGTACAAACAATAACACAATCTTCATATTCAACTAAAACAAGAGTACTGATCATGGTTTTCATGACAACATGGTAAAATCTATACTGGCACAATGTACCAACAAATAAGCAGTTAACAGCAAAATATATGTGTATGTAAATGACAGCGAGTTGAATGAAATATGAACAATCTAACTTTACTTCTGCTTAGATGCACATAGATTTACATCTTCTTGATCTTATGACAGCCACAAGTACTGCTGTATTTGGTTATTCAGTGTCATTAATTTTAGATTATAAACTGTAGAATTTTCAAGACATGGCACAAAACAGTCTACTTTTACATAGTCATGACACTGAGAAGTGTGTAGCTTGCAGCTCTCCTGTACAATCATATTTTTTCATGGCATAAAGAGGTTCTGGACCATTACTGAAAGTATATCATTGTTACATAAATGTTACCACTTCCACAACCTACAGCAGTTGCCAGACATTTTGTGCGCTGTCAGCACGGGGGCAAGCAGTGAAGAGAGGACTATGTCCATCAACATACATTTCAAAAACATGATCTCTTCCATTACCCCCATACTTCTAGCTGCATGTGGTACCAAGACTTGACTTCAAGAATAGTGGTGAAGCATGCCAAGGAAGACAGAACAGAGATATTCACAGAAGGATCATGAAATAATTAGAACAGTCAATATACAACGTCCGTGTTTTTGAATCAGCTACCACAGCATGCTGAAAACAGTGCAGCCGGGAACTAGGAAGCATAGATCGGATTTGGTGACTACGGTACACTTACCTACCCCTCCCTTCCTCAACTCTTACGGTCATAAAGCCAACGGGTAAGCAACACTATACCAGTAATCACAGTCATTGCTTAAATCACTTTCACCCACAAATAACATTCAATGGAATTTTTATGATGCAAAATTCACTGGACAGCTCATCTCGACTTGTTTTAAGTATTAAGTAAATAATCTATTCACATACATTATGACTGTCCCATTACTTAAATAGTATTTATATTTACAATTACTAATAATGAAACTGTACTCACCCATAATTGTTATATTCTCTTTCCTTCAGCATATCAATATGTCTTTTCTTCAGAAGCAAGTTACCCCCTTCCACAATTAACAAAGGCCTACATATCCGTCCTGCATCTGTATAGATTCTAATTTCACGATCCCGTATGTCTCGGATCATGGATACTTCACTTACAATAATATCCATCTGCCGTCGCAATTTACGCAAAGTTGCCATCAACTGTTCTGGGTCACGATGGATACCAACCTGAAAACAGTTTTATCATTTTTAAAATATTGGTACTTGGAAAAATAATAAAAAAAAAACACAAAATAATAGCACAGAACACTATTTAACAATAAAACAGAAGGACTAGCCTTCCAAATCAGAGTCACAATGTAAGGTCTCTCAATTTAAACACACTTTTATTTAAGGTTAATGATATAGTAGATAAGTCACATAGAATCGACGAGAACAGATATACATGGCAAAGAGCAAGAGGAGAGTCAAGGAGGTGCTGAAAAGAAGATTCTAAAACCAATACAGGTATTAAGACATTTAATTCAAAACCAAAAGATGTCACAATGAAAGTTTGTCATTCTTACGTATTCTGAAACTGAGATTGTAAGCATCCTTTTGAGAGGATGTACAGAACTATTAGTGGACAGAAACGTTTCTGCTACTGATAACATTGCATTTACCTTACTAAATTATATACTAACCCAGCAACCATTGACAAAGATTTTAGTGGCATCAGCGATTGCTGAAGGTGCTATTTCTTCCAAGTTTTCCATACTCCATTCTTCTAAGAACTCAAGGATTGGTGATGGTTGTGACCCAACAGAGATGTAAGCCATTAGGGCCAAGTTTTTCACTAAACCTGATGGGACAAGACAAACATTATGGGACAACAATAATAAGTACCTTAAATAAAATTTCAATATAAATGTGTTAATGGACATAAGTTTTAACTTGAAAGGAGATTGGTTATTGTGTTTTAGGACAACTGATGAGTATCCAGTGAGATAGAGTATGACAGTAAATCAGGGCTGGTGGAAGTGATCATTGCCTTTTAAGGACTATCCTGGAATCTGCCTGTAGGGAATAAGGAAATTATGAACAATTCAACCAGGATCAAAATTGTATATGAGTCACCTGCAATACTATTATGGTAACCTGCAAAACAACTTGAATATACAATTACCATCATAAGTTCCAAATCATTACGTCTAAACAACTAAATTCTTCCTGAGAAAATAGAAAGAAGCCACATTTGATGGTGCAGTAAGTTCAGGCTTAATGCCAGATTTCTTTAAATAATTCTTTAAAGATATTATAATTATTAATTTATTAAACTGCAACTGTTTTGGCCTGTACATTCCAGAAATTTGCTCTACTCTGATCTTCTGGCGACTGGATATCACAGTAATGACAAGTATTTTCATTCATTTTTGTTATTGGCAGCAATCAGAATTGAAACATGAACCCTTGAATGAACATCCTAGCAGTAGGCATAAAAACTGCACTAGCACATAAGACATTCCACATAAAGAGGAAGATAGAGAAGTATTGTGTCTGTATGTGCATGTGTGTGTGTGTGTGTGTGTGTGTGTGTGTGTGTCAGTATACTGACAACCAGTCATCTGTAAAAAGAAGTGTCATAATGGACAATCATCAACCACTGATGTACTTGTAAGAACAAGCTGTTTTAATACAAAGCTATTTCCATTCTTCTGAATCACCTTATAAGCACACTTTCAAGTACACATTGATGTCCTACTCTCTTTTAAATTTCATTAAACTTAGCCTTAATCTCCTTCTTGGTCATTCAACCAACATCCTCATGTCAGAGATGAGAAACACACGTCCATACTACCTTATCCTTAATTTTGTCAACAAAGAATAATGATGAATATAAATGCAGCATAAAAAGCCTTAAGTTACAATATATAGATTTATGAATATTAAGTAACTATTAATATGAACAGAATACCTCTAAGAAATCAAGTTGCCAGTATGCAAAATTAAAATTAGTGAAAATCATACTAACCTACAGCAGCACCCTCTGGTGTCTCGGCAGGGCAGATCATTCCCCACAGTGTGTTATGCAGTTGCCGAGGTTTCGCTAGTTTGCCATCACGACCTATCGGTGAGTTCACTCGCCTGAGATGTGATAATGTTGAAGCAAATGTCAAGCGGTTCAACACCTGCAAAATTAAGTGTTCGTGGCTTACAAAATATCATCCCCTGTAAGAACTCCCTATCATGTACAAAGTTGAAGAGCTCAGAAAACAAATTCTTCTATATCATATATATACTGGGGACTATAAAACAACATTTACAGCAATCAATTTTATTGAAGTTGAATCAACTACAAGACAGCATCTTTGTACTCACCACCATGACAACATCAAATCCTATTTAATATTGTGCTAATCTGTCACCGCCTGTACTCTCTTACCTGAGATACTCCAGCACGGGCCTGATGCGCTTTCTTCTGATCTCCCCAGTTGCCAGTGGCCAATGAATATCGCAAACCATCTGTTATAATCTTTGTTTTTATTGCCAGTTCCAAGTTGAAATCTTTCCCACGGTCAATAAATTTCTGGGCATATAAGCGCACTTCTTTCATTAGATTCTTAAACAAACTGGAAAAGACATACATAATGCCACTTACATTACAATCTCTTTAACAAAGACTAAATATCCATCCAGTTATTATGAGGATAATTCATCATGAATAACATTTAAATTTGGAGTATACAGATTTTCTGAATACATTCTTTGAGATTATGAATCCCTCATTACTCTTGATGTTGATTTACTGAATACAAAAATTATTGCTGCAAAACCTATTAACAGTAATTATAATATATTACATAGCCACAAATTACTTTCCCTTATAATTGATTACATATACACATCAACAAATATTTCAAACCAAAGTTTTGGATTTTAATGAGAACCAATACTTCATATGATGAGTCATGTTTGAAAAAATGTAAAGTTTAAGATTTATGTAAAGTAGAAGACACATTGGATATACAGTATCCAGTATAAGCAAAATTTCAGAGACATTCACCAAGAAGATTCAGAGAGTAAACGGATGGGTACGAATGACACCCTCACATTCCATTTATCTTATCACTTCAAGCAAGCAGCATGTAAAAATTATGTTTATCACATTTTAAAATTAAAATAAATTCAATGACATTTTTTGGAATCTTACGATTATTCAGGTTATACTAAGACTGCAGAAATAAAAACCATGGGTGGAAGAAATGGTGCTTGAATCTTCCCTCTTGCCACCTACTGGAATATTCATTCCACTCAAGCCTCCTCTGGTTATATCAGCCAGCCAAAGCATTTATTGCTTGTGAAGGTTAACACTACAATCATTACAGCAAAAAGAATAGACTGGTGTGAAAAACTTGACAGGGAAGTGTAAAAGCTTGAAGGGTATGTGGAGTGATCAAGCCATGGGAATTCTTTTTGCTGCCACAGCATAGATTGTTGAATTAATTATTCCTTTAACAATTAATTGGTTAAAATGCACAAATCAAGAACACACAACTTTGAAAAGCAAAATAAATTGTTCACAAAATATATGCCACCAAGCTCTTTGCATATATTCTTTGTGTTACAACCTAAGTTAGTAATTATAACATAGGTTCTCGGGTCAACAACTCTGTAATTCAATTAAAATTAAATCTGTAAACAAGTAACAGACATGACTAATCTGTACGTACCCTCTGAATAGAAAAGCAAGCAGAGGACCAGCTAGATCTAATCGCTTATTTCCATAGTGATCTCGATCATCAAGCTCCCGACGACCCAATGCAGCCAACAGTAGTCGATGAACCATATACCTAATTAAGTAAAACAGTCTTTCAATTACCCCCTCAATTTAATTGCAAAAGATGAATTTTGAAATGTGTTATACCTGCTGTCATGCACGAGGTACGAACCATACTACCATGACCTCAGGCACAAAACAAAAGACAAAATTATCACACAATTCTACTGGGGAAGAGCCACTGGCATCCACTGAGTAGGAGACAGAATATGCCCCTGAGCTGGTCTGATTATAGTAATATAAAAACAATTGTTTCCTCTGTACCTAACCATCATGCCATGAAGGCATACAGTAGGTGAGAAGGCAAAGCTCCATGCATTAACCCCAGCACTACATGAGGGTGTATAGTAGACTGGGTAGATTCCAGAGGTGGTCCACATGTGAAAACATTTATGCCACCTACAGGAATCAAATCCCAGTCAGACATCCTACAGCAATTCATGTTACATAGGAAAACTCAAACATTCCTATCCATACCTGGAGTAGAACCCGTTACCTGGTCTACAACTAGTTTCTTAACTGACTAGGACATAAAATATTGATATTACGTCAGTATTTACCTATAGTATACAAACACAGAATTAACATTTTGTAATACACAAAATGAGGAAATAGAATTATATGCCTCACCCTAAAAAATAAGCTTTTTTGGTTTCACAGAAATCTGACACCCCCACATGAGGCAACATTTCCTTTTGCAGAATTTCCCGAGCATATTTTATACGTTTGTCCTTGGTAACACCAGGACGGGCACCTCTAGCACCAATAAAGTTGAGAGCCACATTCTGTTCTTGAATCACAAATGCTTCGTCTAAGGATGGCTTCACCTGCAACAATGTTTCAGAACTGGCAACAGAGGGTACACTTGTTAAATTCACATACACAAACAAATATATAATATAAATGTGTGTATGTGTGGTATTTTAAATAATTAAGTGATACAATAAAGAAGGTATCAATTTAGACAAATTTTTACAAATAATAATGATTTAATAGTAAAAGAAGTAAATACATTTATAACTTAAAGAAACATCTTACAGGAAAAGCTAAGACAGAAATATAAATTAGACAGGCAGCAAGAAATCGGGAGTTAGATGCTTAAAGAAGTTACAATAGTTTGGGTGTTAAAATAGTTGCAATAGTTTGAGTGTTAAAAAAAAGGAACATTAGAAAAATAAGTTGCGAAATTCTGGCACTACAAATTAAAGACAAAATAACAAATGATGCTCCCAAACACAGAATACTTACTCAAGAGATTTAAAGGTATGGACCAAAAGAATGCATTTTGAAAATGTGATTACTCCTTTGTTATAGCACACCTTTCCAACCTACTTCTGTATTGTTTATGGAAATAGCTGGTAGTCACACTTAAGAATCCTTATTCTAAAGTCCCTTTTTCTCTCACTACGAATGAGGACCTTACCATTTCCATCATTTCTGGATCATCAAAGTCATATATAATGTGTTCCAAGATGTCTCTATCAGCCACAAAACCAAGAGCTCTGAACACAATCATGATGGGAATTTCTTGCCTGATGTATGGTAAAATGGCTATAATACGTTGTCCAATAGCTGACTTTTTTATACTCTGAAAAAAATGAGTACAGTACTTATTAAACATTTTATAGATCCCATCATTTAAAAGAAGTACTCACATGGTTCTTGTATGTATATTTTTAAGCTTTATGCAATGGGAACAAGTCAACATTAAGGGCAGACAAAACTTAAGAAATGCTTGCTACCATTCAGTTCAGAATCTTTAGTCTTCCTGTTTGCTATCTAAATGCAAACAGATTAAAATATCCAATATCATAATTTTACCATTACTGTGTATAGGTGTAAAACTTGGTCCCTCTAATTAAGGGAAGAAAATTTGATTGTTGGTCTTTGACAAAACAATGCTGAGAATATGTCGACCTAAGAGAGAAGAGATTAGCAAAGCTTGCAGTATGTATGGGGGAGATGAGAAATAAGAATGTTACATGGTTAACAAGAAGAGAATAGATTATTTGTGAGACCTGGGCATAGATGAGAGAATAATACTGAAATGGACTGTACACTATTAGTGTGATGTCAGAGAGGATTCATTTTACTACAGGACCAATGGCAGGATCTTGTGAACACAGTAATAAAATTTTAGATTTCATAAAATACATGGAACTTATTGATTACTTCAGTATCTATTAGTTTCTTAAGTAGGCCTCTGCTCCACGGAGTTAATTAGTTATACTGTACCTGACCACCTCTAGCCATCATGTTAACCCAAAGAGTAGAAGTTGGGCGTGAAGAATGCTCAAGACAGGATCGTATCTCAGCTTTGAAAGCAAATTTTCCATCTTTCATACTGAAAACGTACACTGTATTAGTTGCCATCTTCTCCTGCGCAATCAGCACCTGAAACAGCAAAAATTAAAAAATTTCTATACATTCTAATATGCCTTATTTATGAAAGCTTAACCTGTCACTGAGCATAAGTGACACCTTTTTCATGGTAAGAAAATTAGAGTATATGTTACAGATATGATATGACCTGCATATACGTCATATATCTATTTCTGAACTCAAACTTTGGAATTAAAAAAAAACAGAAAGAAAAAATGTACTGATTATATGCCATAGGGGAACTGCCAGATATCACTAGCGTATTAAATTTAAGAACTAATACACCAGGCAACCAGTGCAGTTCTAAAACATGAAAAGGTTTCCAAAGTACAGAACCAAGAATCTTATGTAACAAAGAAATCCAAACTGTCAACTTTGGTCCAAAATTTTACACTATATGTCATGTAATAGACAAAATGCCATGTGCATACCTGAATGCAATGAATGTTAGATTACATACCTTCTCAGAACCATTAATAATGAAATATCCACCTGGATCAAGTGGACATTCATTCAATTCTGTAAGATCTCGATCTGTAAGCCCATTTAGCAGACAATATGTAGACCTCAACATGATTGGAATCTTTCCTACAGGAAAATTAAAAATAATAGACGAATTAGTAATAAGTATTTCTTATATTACATAACAATTAGGTACTTAAGAATAAACAACACATTTGTTACTCCAACTCTGACAAAGTCATTACACACACAAACAAAAATTTCCTATGCAATTTTCCAAAAGCAAATGGTGGTAAAGTGGTGTATTCAAACACTCTGAGGACCATTAATCCTGCAGGAAAGATAACAATTGGAAGACCTAGGCATATATGGGAGAATAATACTAAAACTGGTTTTTAGGAAAACAGTTTAAGTATATGAATTGGATTCATCAGGCTCCATAATGTTAGTTATGTTAGTTGAGGATCATCAATGCATTAATGTATTCTCAATTCCTTTCAGACATCAATGACAAAACTTTCACTGTCAACAACAGATAAGCTGTTTTTAACAACTGAGCTGTGTAATCTGTATTAGTTCCAATATTTCCTGTCTAAATGACATATAAGAACAGGCATGTAAGAATAAAGTTTAGTGACATCATGATGGTGAACTGTGGGAGATTTCTAGTTACATGAATGTTAAAGTAAATTATTAATTACTTGCAAAGAGTGATTCTAATCACATCATGTAGTTAAGAGAAGACAAGCTAGTGCTAATGTTCTTTAGACATTCCTACACCCCCAGTTCTATCATTCAAGTATGTGAATTAGTTCAGGAGTTATATGTTACTTGTGGAAAGTTGTCTTCCAGAAAGTATCTTGGAGCTACAGGTAGGATGAGCAATTAGGCAGGTCTTCCCCAAAAACACTTATATAGATACCATATTTCTTTTTTAAGAAACACCAAGCACTTGTTTTCCAAAACTTCTCTGAAAATAAGTTCTGTACAGTATTCAAGGACTATGTGCTGCAACACTTTGAAATCTATGCTGAAATCAATGTGGCCATAATTTGATCTTAAAATAATGATGTACAGTGTACAACACATCAGATCTTAAAATAATACAGTACAATGTGTAACACATCAGATACTTCAGACAATGTTAAAATATAACCTAAGTTTGACATTATGTTTAGAACAAGCCACATGCATAATAAAACTTCCAAAGCTGAGAATATGAGAATACTCAAACACTCAAGCAGAAGCAACTTTCTTCAAGATATTACAACCATATATGGGTACACAATGACACACTAACCTATAAATGTCTTCTGATGTTGAGTTTCTATAGGTTCTTCTCCATCTTTAAGAATTGTTTTTGTAATATCAACATAGAGTGGAGCTGAGTATGTTAGGTTTCGAAGACGAGCCTCATTTGGCATCATTGGTGATGGGGCACCATCTTTTTCCCAGTGTGTAGGCTTAGACAAATAAATCTGTTCAAACTTCAACAGATATCGAGGCTGCAAATGAACCAGATCTGAGTAAAATCCATTATAAACTATACAAAAGTTCAGCAACATTGACTTAAGCCAACTATGAGATGCATGGCCACCTGATCACTTATTGCAACATGCAGGCTAAACAGAATTGTTAGATCAGCTGTAGAGGTTAATATCAAATGGAAAGTGAGGGGAATCACACCTGGGAAACTGGAAAAGACTGGGAAGTTTGCATTTGTGGCCTATTTCAAAGTAATGGAAGGTCTGAAACAAGTCAATAGGGTTACTACAAGAAAATCCAGACAAGGCACAGAAAATGAGTTATATTTCAGGAGTCCCCTAAAAAAACATGTTGAAACATTAACAAGGACAATCATGTCATTCAACTGCATGACAATAGTGGAGTTACATTTGTTCATAGTGTCATACCAATACCACAATTCACCCCGAGATAGAGAGAAATAAACATACAGGATTTTCAATTTCACCAGATGTATGCTGGGCCTCAGCCTGAAGATCAATCTGTGGTGAATCTTCAACAATACGCTGGACTGACATTTGTATAAACTCATCAAATGAATCCAGTTGTTGTCGCACCAAACCTTTCTCATCAAAGTAGGCATTGATAACAATCCAACAAGCTTCTTGCCACAATTCAGAAGATATCTCTTCAGCATCATCTTCTTCATACTGATCTGTAAGAAGCCATGGTGAAAATATTAAAACAATAAATATAATACAATGGCCATAAAGTGGAAACATCTTAGAAAGCTGAAACGGCGAGTGAAAAGAATTAGCACAAAGGACTTATACAGGTTATGAATATTAAACAGTCCTCTACTTATTTATTTGGCCTGATTTATCAGACGACACGAAGTCTGCTGAGTGAAGAAGATAATGCAGATGAATATGAGAGGTGGATTAAGAAGAATGTGGAAGTGGTCGTGGCTTGTATATGATTAAATATGAGGGAAAGTAAATTAACAGAAGACTGTCAGGGCAGAGTTCTATATATGATTTGGAGATGGAACCTCCGGTATACAATACACCACGATGTTCGGTATATAACTTCTAGATATGATTTGGAGATGGAACCTACGGTATACAAAACAATACACCACGATGTTCGGTATATAATGACAGATTACATGGATTATTCGCCACATGCGTGAGCAAAACGGATATTATACACAATCTAAAAAACTCCTGGATACACCTTACCTTCGTCATCATACATTCTCTCAATTCACAATTGAAGAAATGAACGCTACTACACACCACCACTCACATCAAAACTATCTTCGAAACACATATACCACAGATAAAACCTACATATAACTGCGACTTGAAACGACCACATGCACAGATATACCAATATGATTACAAATTATTTTTAAATATGGCAAAGAAGTGAAATTAAATTGCACTTAGGACTGTTATATATCTATGTAAGAGAACAGACCTTACATGAATAAAACAACTGCAACTGAAAGAACTAAACTCATCTATTGCACACACACAAACACGACATATCGTTGATAAACACAAAGGCTATTTGTGTGGTGTAAGCCAGGTTGGTCCAACTTTCTTCCTCCCTCGGGTCAGAATAGTTTTCCTGTTGTCACTATTTTTGCGTTGTCCTTGTCTTTAATAATACTTATTCAGGAATAACAAATTATCATTGTATATGCTGAAATATAAATTGTATTTAAATGTCCACAAACTACTAAATTTGCTCCTAAAACAATTATTTTTAATAAATTGGTTGTACTAACTAGTAAAAAAAAAATTCCTTCGCGGGCCAGATGCGGCCCGCGGGCCTCCAGTTTTATCACACTGGTATAGGCAGTGGTCAGACGGTACAGACTATCCACGCCGCACTACGACAGGTGCCATCTGTTTAGGGTACCAAATTACATTCACATCTCTATTTGGTTTCCATAGCTCAGTCGTCATAGCAGGTCTCTCCTATCCGATTATCTCTACACAGTGATACTGAGCACCAACAAACTTCATAAATAACTAACTCCATGGAGTAAAATACTTACTGACATTATTATTATTGTTATTATTATAACCCTAGTTTTCGCAAATCCAGTTCAATATTGTCCTTCCACCTCTTTTTCAGTTTTCCAAGTAGCTACTGTCACGGAGGATTTACCACCAAAACACCTTATATATTTCTTACATTATTCATCTAAGCTATGTGTCCTGAATGTTATAAACTTTGTTTAACAATTCTGATAGTCCTAGGTCACCTGTTTCCATCACTTAAATCCTTGTTTAGTAATGCCATTATTTCCCCATTCCATCTCACAAATTTAATAATGATAACATTGCTAACTTTTTTTAATGGCAAGGACAAACAGTAGAGCTTTGATGTCTAGCAGGTTTTTTATATTCAAATAACAGTGCTTCAAAATGTTACTGTTTATACAGAAGGCTTAAAATTACAGATTTGAGCAATTTGTTGGTCATAACATGACTAGCTTTTGTTGTTTTTCCACATTTATTTTAAACAATAATATCCAACAGATTGCTAAGATTTGCTCACATTTGTCTAAAAGCTGTAAATGCTGCTAAATGAATGGGAAAAAACAGAGAAGATAGGTCTATGAAGAAACTTGTAATTTTGGCTCCAAAATATCCAACAAACATTTGACGGGGTTTATGTGTTGGAGAATTACAGTTTGTGTAAGTGTGTGCAGTTTTAACACCACATATATAACGTTTTATGTTTTGATATTGTATTATTCTCAGCAACCCGTTAAACAATACTTTAATATTCGAAAATCCTCACTTTTAGCTTTGAAAAATACTGACAGAAAGCCATAGCAAGTAAATATTGAAAATATTAGGAAAGAAAACATAATAGCAAAGTCATGTTTTGTGAATGAAAAGGTTAAATAGCACAAAGCAAATAACATTTAAGATTTGATTTGAAAGCTAATTTATCACTCAAGGTATATGAAGATCCAATTTTATTACCATATACTATTCTCTAATATATGTGAAAGGTTTGGTATTCATGTTTACCTTCCCTTACATTATCGAAAATAATGCTCTGTGCTTCAATGTTGACTCATATGAGGTCGTAAGTAGTGTTGAACATAATCGTTTATTTGAATAAATATTAAAGCAATATTAAATGTAAGAAAGACCATTTTAGATTAATTTCATGTAGGATTCAGCATTGCAGAGAGACAGTATACATTAAAGTTTCACACTAATGCAATGAAATGACTCAGGTTCTTAGCATGTTTTACAATTTGCACTTTCCTTTCGTTCTAGAGGCCAGGGCATGAAGCTAACCACTCACTTCAATCCAGTGCTGAGGTTAAACAAGCATGAAGCTGTACGACTGGCCTGTATGTTCTGGTAAAGTCATGGTTAAACAGTCACAAGAATAACAAGCTGTTTTACCTATTATTGTAATAGTGATTACTGACTGAAGGGCAAGGTATGTTTAGAACCAAGCGATACCAGGAAATCCTACAGTGAAGAAGACACAGGTATAGTCAAAAATATATTATTGAAGTGGGAACTGTACTACAGTGGTTCTGGATTGGATCCAATGGTGGGTTTTTTACATGTTCATTTTGGTCCTGAGGACTCTAAAGGAAGATAAATAATTTTCATATTGTCGAAAAAGACTGTACAACAGATAACGTTCAGTACCACGGATTGTGCATGCTCTGAACGTGGTTAGCTATTGGACGCTATATCTGCCTGGTACCTGTTTGGCATTAATGGTATGTTTCAGAAGTTTAGGAAACGTTCCTGAATGATCATAGTTTACGTTAGGAGAAAAATATATGCAATATTATAGTGATGTTTATTGGAATTGTTGTAATCAGCCTGTAAAGTTGTATTTGGTTATATCAATATAAGATTTATGCCGTCAATGACTACAAGGGAAATTTTAAACCCACCAATGAAATTGAGTAAGAATAACGCGGGAAAGCAATGGACTCCGCTGTGTCGTGGTTGTCGGAGTAGGTGATAGTGGGTTACCTTGCAATAGGTAAGTGTTTAATCTGGTTTGGATAGGAAGGAAAGGTTGTAAGCTGCTAGGGATAGTTTTTGAAACCACATATTGCAGTTTTATTAGCACGGTGTCCTCATAACAGTTATATAACACTAAAAGCTTTTGTTAAAATGTGCTGTAGGTGATCAGAAAGATCCATTCAGGCTTTGGAAAAGCACTGTCATTTGATTATTACTGAGTATTCTTACACATTTCAAACAGTGTTTCGTCAGTTTTATGTAATTTATTTCTTAAAGAGACATATATTGCGTTATGTTTTTCTTTAAATAGAACGATTACATTTAAGATTCTGTTAAGCATGTAGATGGGACAGAGTCTGTATGAAAAGGGTGTTGCAAATGATTCTTGTAGTAATGTTGGTGTGAAGATCGATTATAACAGTTTTGCAAGCCAAATTGTGCCAAGAAACGATAAATAGAACTGTTGTTGGATAAAACTTTAAGATTATGTATTTTCAATTAACCCTGATACATGTTTTTATGGATAATATTTATAGTTTTGAGATATTACATATGCTTCCCCTTGTTTTTGTTGGCAGATTAATCTGATCTTTAAGGTGGCCACATAAGTATATCCAAAACGTGACTACTTTTTGTAGCCCATAATGGGTGAAAACGACACATCTTTGGAGGATCCACCTCCCATAATGACCAAAGAAAGTGATATTGAATTAGCAGCATTAGGCAAAATCTCATTGCAGAAAGGTGAACGTTCTGTAGATGCTTCTCTCAATACTCTGCATTCAAATCCAAAACGAAAACATATAGAACAAGGCATGGAGTTGGTCACAGATTCGATAAACCAGTATCAATCTGATGTGAGTGACATTTCTCCGTGTATTATTAAAAGCCGGTATGGCAGGACCCATAAACCAAAAATACCAGAAGATTTTCTTCCAACTGACAAGAAGGTTGCAGCCATACTTGGTCATAGCCCACATAAAAGCCCAGGTAAAGTTACAGGGTCACAAGTCTCTGTGACTGCTGTAGAAGTAGCAAAGGTTTGCCAAAAGGGGCAGGGGCTCTTTGACATCTTTGTGAAAAAGGATAGACGAAGCAAGGGAAACACAGAAATGGAAAATGTAAATAGAAATTCAAATACTGTCAAAGTAGGTGTATGTAATGTGAAATCAGAAAACCGAGATACAAACAGTGACAATGCTGAAAGTTTCTCAGTCAGAGATGAAGCCACATCTGCAGGTAATGATGGTCTTAGTCCAGGAATTGTGAAAGAGGAAGTAAAAAGTGATACAACAGATAAAACATGTGAGACCTCTGAGTTGTCGCTCTGTGACGAAAAGATGTCTGGTTGTGACTGGGTGATTGGAGACCTTGCATGGGCTCGTGTTTCTGGTTACCCATTCTGGCCATGTATGATTGCTTTGGATCCACAACAGAGAATCTTCACCAAGACGACTGGTGAGTGTTCATTTTTATTGCAAGTAGAGTGGAATGGGTACAAATAGGTTGGTTGTTGCTGTTGTAGTTTGGTATACAATATTTGTGTTTTGAAAACAACTGTATGATAGTGGCTATGTATACTTGGTGTTGAATTTGAGGTTTATTAACTGTTGCTAGGCATAACATAAACCACTGTAACAAACCCTGCCCTCCTGTTACTGAATTTTGGTCTTACTTACTTAATGTGCACCATTTTAATATCTCTGGTGCAACTATTTGTGTTATGAATATATACCATGTTCTGCTACAGAATCATAGTGTGAGCACAGTTTTGCATAGTAGGGAGCAGAATAAATTTTCCATCTTATAGTTCAACATGAACACCTCAATGTGTATTATAATGTTTGATTTTTTATGGAAAATTAATGTATGTTGTAGATACCTACGTTTCTGTTACTGTATAATATCATAATTGGATACTTAGGACTACAAGCATGAATAAAAACACCGATTTTGCAAGACATGTGGTAGACATGGTTGTGGGTGCTTGCTTAATAAACTTAAGCATATCATTATATTAAAACTGTGACAGAACACTGCATGTAATATAATGCCTGCCTTGAGATTGTAAATAAGTTAAGAATGTACTATTGAAGTTGAGATGTCTTATTGGAACATCACCAACATTGAATCACTGCATCTAGGAAGAAAGAGGACATGCATATAGAACAGAATATTTGTTGTTTTGGACTATGCATGAGCTGGGTTAGCTCAGTCTATATAGAGCCTGATTATGGCCCAGCATGGCAAAGGAATCTTCAGTCCTCTGCATGCTGACCAGCTCTGCGGCCCAGCCTGCCTCCTATCCAGTGGGTAGAGGGGATCCTTTCCTCAGGGGTAAAGTATGGCTGGGACATGATATTATGTGGTCACTGGAATCATCCTGTAGTGTTTCCAAACTTGCATGTGTTATAAGAGTTGTTGCAGAATCTTGCTATAGAATACTGTATTGCCTTTCTTCTTCTCTTAGGTCCTCAAAAAATCAGGGTAGGTTGTTGTTTATTTACCTGGCTGCATTAGTTATTTTATCATGAAAGATAGGCCTGATTATCCTGTGTTTACCTGTTGCTCACAAAACACTGGTTTTTTATTATGAAGAGGAGGTTTTGTGAATAAGACTCCAATCTTCTGCACTTCAGTACTGATTGTTCTGAGAATTCACCTCTCCACATAAGGAAAATCAGGTCTAATTAAAAAAAATACTATAAGTGGATAAAACAGAAATTTGTACTGAAAGTTTCTGACATTTTCAGGCAGACTCATATTTGAAACAGAGTTGCACATGCATACATGCACATTGTTTGCTGTGAAATAGATGTCTTAAATGTATGATTTTGTATATATTTATGCTGTGGTTTTCACACTTTGTCTTAATGTATTTTAGTTATTTTCTGACTTAGTAAAGTAACATTTTTACATGGTATGTCATTTCTTTCAACAGTTCGTGGTAACTTCACTCTTCGAAGCTTACATGTTCAGTTTTTTGGGGATAATGGCAGACGTAGTTGGCTGTTCTCCAATTGTGTCATTCATTTTGAGGGTCTTGAAGCCCTTAATAAGCTTGAAGCAAAGGTCCAGAGTGCGGTAAGCAAGTACTGTTACTAAATTCATCTTTTTTCCAGTATGTTTTTTCTTTTTCCTATTGTGAAAGCGTAGTGAAAGAAATGTGCTATTCATATAAATATGTTGGCTGGAGGAGATTGCTTCCAGATAGTAAGGGTTGATCTTAATATGTTGACTAAATATGTAGGGCAGTCAAAAAGTTCCTGGAATTGTGGTATAGCACTGTAATGGTAGGACATATGGCAACGCTTACCTAATCACCTTCAAAGTAGGACCCTTGCGCACACACACACACTTGCTCCATCGATCCTGCCATCATTGGAAGCACCAGCGGAAGGCTTCGTTTGGAATCTTCCGGAATTTGGCTGTCGCATTCGACACATCGCTGGTTGTGCAGCAATGCCTCGCCGAGAAAGGCATTCCCGTCATCACCCAACCATCATACTCTCTGGATCTCGCTCCGAGTGACTTCTGGCTGTTCCCTACTCTGAAAATGGGCCTCAAGGGGGCGCATTTCGCAAACATGGAGGACATCAAATCAAATGCGACGGCCAAAGTAATAGGAGTAATTCAGTTGATTAAATTGATACAGGAACACTGCCACTGATTTTCAATACTTAAGGAGTGTAATTTGTAGCAAGAAGACTTTCTTAAAAATGCTTCTCCTTCACATGTTACATGTTCTTCATAATGATTGACAGGTAAAGTGAGTTGAGATGTGCATGGGTAGTAAGAGCATAATGTGTGTGACAATTGCCATTTTGTGAAGGGAAAGTAGGTGGAATGTTCTGTTAGAGCAGGGATCTGAACCTGTGATTTGTGGGCCAGATGCAGGCCACAGCACCTCTTCTTGGCCCTTTTAGCATATCAGTAAAGTAACTTACAAGTAGGGTCATTTCTAGGTATAGTGCTTCAGGTCTTACATTTTGGTATCTTGGTATTTGTTTAATTTTTTGGTTTGGCTAAGACCCCTCACAATTTTAGTAAGATAGTGGTCAATTACTTCAGAGGAGTGTGTGAGTGCTTGTAATGGTTGATAATTGTTGTTCGAGAACATCATCAATAAATATTAATTATTCTACATATGCCATCTTGTTTTGGGAGGGGGGATTCTCCAATACAATTAAAAGTTGGGGCATCAGTTGTGAACTTCATTTGATCTCATGGACTTAATCATTGCCAATTTCAGTCTGTTTTGTCAGAAATTGATGCTGAATATGGTGGGATCTTGTACCATACAGAAGTTCAATGGCTGTGATGTGGGACAGTGTTGAACCTTTTTTAAAGTTTTGAGTCTAGAAATAGAAAGGCAAAGTTCATGAAAAAGAAAGGCAAAGTTGTGGTTCATATTAGTTATGAGAAGTGGCTTCGGGATTTGTCATTTCTTTGTGGTATCAACGACTACATAAATAACTTAAATGACAAACTTCAGGGTAAACTTGAACTTATTTCTAATGTGTTGGGGTTGCTGGAACTTTTGTAATGGGGCTGAAACCATTTCAAAAACAATTGGGAAATGTTAACTTGTGTCATTTTTTCTTCAGTGATTTTTTTCACAAGGATGGATCAGTAAGTGTTCCCTTTTTAAGTGTGCATGCTGTAGAAATGATTGATTCCTTGGCTGAGAATTTTAAAATTAAACTCTGTGACTTTTGTATCCATACTACAAATATGCACCTTTGAAAACCCACTTTTCCGTTGAAGTTAGTGAAGCTTCAGAAAAATTGCAACCTGAATTGACTGAACTGCAGTGTGACTCACATTTACATAGTAGTTTCATGCTGGAGGTTTTAAGTATCTGTTTGCTTCATTACCAGTGTCATGGTTATCTGAGTAACATAAGTTAGCACATAATTTTGCAAGTGCATTTGGTAGCACACATACATGTGAACTGGTATTTTCACTATGTAAGAAAACAAATTGAAATTACATTTAAGAATCACTGATGTGCATTTGTATGATATAATATGAATTGGCATTTAAAAAATGGAATCTAATATAAATTCTCTTGTGAAACAAAGGCAGGCTTAAGTTTGGTATTAAAAAGATAACTTCAGGTAATTTTAATTGTAATGTTCAATTTTGTCTTTGTTGCAGTAAAGATATTTGAATGCTTCAGTCCTCGTAGCATATATCTTTTGATGTGGCCTGCATTCCTGAAAGGTTGAACATCCTTGTCTTAGAACGTAGTTCATATTTGCAACAGAATTAGTTTATGGTTATCAGTGTTTATGATATCCATTATATTAATGTTCTGGCCGTACTTTTCACAAGGCTATATATAGTCTCAGTTTTGAGGTTATATTCAAGCAAGAAAGTGATTGTAGGAATAAAGAATTTGTTGATCTCTTGTAGATGAAGAAACGGGATCGTAAACTTGCTGCTGCATTCCATGTTGCACCAAAGGCAAAGGCCAAGTGGAATTTAGCTGTAAAAGAAGCTGAAGCAGCCGTGAAAAAAACGAGGTATTTCTTGGGGATGTATTTACATTTATTTGTGTAGGTCATTGTTGTTCTTCCACGAGAATCTTAGATCTCACTAATTATACATTGCTTATTTATCAATACTGTAAATAGCTCAAACTGTATAGTGTTGAATCATGGGATGATTAATAAATAATGAATTGTAAAGAATATGCGATGAAGTTATGATCTAATTTAATGTACTATCATTGCATATGCCTGGATGGACTGAGGAGAACTATGGAAAAGCTTAAACAGGATAGCTAGTTTTAAGGCATAGATTTGAACCCAGGGCCTCCCAAGTATGAAGCAGGAGTGCTAATCAATGAACCACAACATTTGGTACTATTTTTATGGCTACAGTGAAACTTACATATAAGAGAAATTGGGTGGCATTTATATACATGTATGTAACATTCACCTGTCTCTTTGTTCTAGTAATACCTTGCAATACAAAATATGTACTTCAAAATGTGTATGTTTATGTAAAGTTGTAAACAGAAATAATCATTATTTGGTACTTGTTATTAACTTTTTATCATAACACGTTTATGGCATTTTTATTCTTGGAATATGTACTGGAAAAAAAATAGGTTATTTTTCAAAGGATGAGCCTGGCTATCCTGAAGAATGGTGATGAATGTGGGGCTGTCATATGCATATGGCCTCCCTCCCTCCCCCCATATAGTAAGTGTTAGAGCTAGGAGAGCTCAGTCTGTAAAATGATTGGCAACAAGCTGAATGTAAAAAGTTCATTTCTTGTAAAGGGACAGGAATTTTTGTCTGCTGTCATATCCAGAATAGCTCTGAGGCCCACCCAATTATCTTTCCGGTAGGTGTGTGGAAAGTGGGTGGGGCTTTCTGTCCAAGGTTAAAGAGACTGGAGCATGATCCTGACTGTTCACTTCTGTCTAGTGCTGAGGTTTTACATATGCACCCAAACATGTGATGGTGCTTAGACATCAGTACACCCTACATGTGATGTGGGTGTACATATTAGTTCTTTTTTGATGTATTGGTTTACATTTTTGTGTTATCCCCTTGAAGATGTTGCAGACAGTGGTTTCATATTAGTGGTTTGAGCAAACATTATGTGTAATGCATTATCATTTACAGAATTGAACGATTGAAAAGTTTTGCAAGACAGTTTCCACAAGATACTTCTGTCAAAGTTGCTCAAACCAGTAATGCTTCTCCGGGCAGAAGGCAGCAGAAAAGTGTGAATGATGATAGGTACAACTCTTCAAAAATGGTTAGTAATACAATATTGTATTTTGTTTACATCATATCGCTGTCATAACACACATTGTAGTCTTAAAAATCTGTTCGTTAAAGATGAAATAACACTCTTGTAGCAGAATGTGGAAGTCCAACACCCATAATATTAAAGCCGGCCATTGGATATGATCCTGAGTCAGGTCTGTCCTACTTCCTACCCTCACATCTGATTTCCCTAAAATCTAACAAGCACTTTGGTATTGACTTCGTGCGGGATTCACTTTACTCTCGCATGGTTGCATAGGTGGGGCATCTGGCTGGGGATTTCCCAACATTGATTCTGTGTTTTGAAACATGTATTCTTTCATGTGAAGTGTCTTATTACTTAATTTGAACCAAAACTGGATTGACTAATTTTATTAAACTTCAAAATATAAAATTTAATTAAAATATGTTCGTTGGTTCTTGCATTGTTACATGTGACAGATCAGCAGACAGATATTTTCAATAGGTGAACTTTTGCATTGTCTTTGTAATTGTGGCAACAAATCAAGAAAGAAGCATACATCATATAATGTAGCACACTGGGAATTTTGTCATTAACCTTGCTGTTGTTTTGTTACTTATGTCCATTTTGCAGGGAAGTATGGAGGAAGGACCTCATTCCCCAAGTTCTGATGTCACTGACGCTAATGATAAGGATTTATCTCTGTCAGAGACTCCTGACAGTAAATTTAAAATCAGTAGCCCACAGGCGAAAAAGAAGAAACGACAGTTAAAGAAGTACAGTTTTCGTGGCAATAATTTTGGTGCAGACTTTGAAACATTTCTCTGCAAGCACATTCACCGTGTCGCACAGGAACATCCGGAACTGAGTACTAAAGCAGTGGAGAAGTACCTTGCCAAAGAATGGAGTGGAATGGATGAGCAACAAAAGTCAAGGTAAGCTATAGTTTTGTTGCTAGTCCCACAGATATGCCTCTTATTTGAGAGTTGTTCAGTTTGTTTCCTGGGCGAGATACTGATTGTGCTTTTGTCATGGTTTTCATCAGTTTCTGCAGGCAAATGCTGGGTTTTTCCCACAGAATGCTGGGATATTACCTTAAACCATGCTTTAGCTATTTCCTTCACAGTCATCCATTCAGTACGTAATTTGGTATTGTAGATTGTATCATATGGCACAAATAACCAAAGCTAATGAGGGGCCTGAACCTCACTGCCTCTACCACCACCACTGCTACCACCTCACTACTGTTACTACCTTTAATTTTCTGCTGTTGATCACATATACCTGTGTAACTTTATTTTAGAGTAGTCAGTGGTAAGTTGGCAAGACAGACTTAGAAATAACAAATGTTCACTTTTACAAAATGTTTGTCATAGTTGCAAAACAAGGAATATCTAAAAAGAGTAAATTGATAAAGCTTTAAGAAATGGTTTATATTTTACATATCATTGTATTGTTAACATTTGGTATCTGTACCTTCAAATATGACTTTGTATTTTTGATGTTCAAAAAATCTTATTATATTACCTTTTCACCCAACATGTTTTGTCTGTTTCTCAGGCATTTTAAGGGTGTACTATAGAAAACATACTCTGAACCCCTGAAGATGTCTGAAAAGTAGATGAAATATGTGTGGTGAAAGTGGCATAAAACAAGGTTTTACGACATGAAATATGAAGTTATATTTTTTTGTGAATCACATGGTAATATACTTAAAGTTACCAGTCTGAAGTAAACTTGGTAAATGATGAGTTTTGGTCATTAGGCTTAATGGACTGATAGGAATAGATAGCCTGGTTGCTGTCCCAATGTTAACCTTGGCAATTTCAATATTATGAATATTATCTGTCTTCAAATTCAGTATTTATCTGTCATCTATTGTCCTTAATTTAGTTCTTATAAATACATTATGCTGTATTTCCCTTAACATAAGACAATTTCACTTCTCACTTATGAGAAAGGCTAATGGGAGACATACGAGTGTTGGCAACAGTACATAAAGAAACACAACACACCAATCCACAAATAACAACAAAATATTACCATTTTGTAACCCATTATTTTAAAGACTTTCACATTACCACTAGTGGATTATTTTAGTATACTTTATCCTCTATTTTATCACTGACAGAATTAAACACCAAATGTGCACAATTTGAGAACCTGATGATGACCATTTTTGGCTAACAAATGTAGTTCAGTGATAATGAACACTTGAAAAACAGTGAAAATTATGTGTGAATATGACAGTGACAGTGATATTAAAGTTAGAGTCTCATGTATGCTAAGCATCACATAATATGTTTTCTTATTATACAGGTTTTGTAGTCGATTGACTGGTACTAATGATACTGAGAAATGTACTAACATGTCAAGCAGTGAAGAGGAAGATGATGTCGATGGTGATGTTGATGAGAGACAATCAAATGAGAGTGAGAAAGCTGATAGTAATGATACCCGTGATTCAAGTCCTGCTCCATTTTTCAAACTTAGGAAGGGTTGTGGATTGTTCCGTGGCACCAGACAGGAAAAAGTTTGCCAGATATGTGAGAAACCTGGTGACACTGTGAAGTGTCGAGGTCCGTGCTGTGGTACTTTTCATATAAAATGTGTGTCCGAGTATTTGGCAGCCAAAGATAATATGAATGACATAACCCCAAGCAATGTGAGAATAAAGAAAAGCAAATCTGTTTTAACAAGCCATATGAATAAAGTTGGTATAAATGATGTATCATTTAACGTGGTAGATGGAGATGATAAAAAAGTTAGTGAATTCACTAATGTTTCTGAAGCTGATGGTGAACTTACAAAGCCTGTCAGTGGTATTGCTAATCTTGTAGAACATGGTAATAAAGATGAGAAAGAATGCAGTCGTGTATCAAGGAAGAGGAAAATGTTCAGTACAGAAGAACAGATTTGTGTTGCAAACAAGAAGGTTGACAAAGAAAAGACTCTTAATAAGAATGACAGAGGTGGGGAAAGCAGAAAGGATGAAAATGAGAAAGTGTCTGAAGTAAAAGTGGATTCTTGTGCTGTTGAAGGAAATGAAGAGGAACAGGAATACAAAGAAAATGTGAAGCAGGAAACAGTTGATGAGTTGAAAATGGATGTGGATAAGGTAAATGACATTGAGGAACTGGAAAATGACAGTACAGGAACTATAACCAAGCGAGATGAAAATCAAATTGTAGATGTTGATGAAAAAGAAATAGAAGATGATGTAAGGGAATGCTCAGTGATTAAAGAAGAAAACCATACAGAGATAAGTTCAGATGAAATAACCAAGGAGGTAATGGAAGATGTGATAAAGGACAAAACTGTTTCAGATGGGAGGAGAAGTGACAGGTTGAAAGGCCGCTGTTATGTGGAAAATAAAGAAGGAAAGAAAGATGCTGAGAAGGGTGTGTTTGCTAAGAGAGGAAATCAAGATGAGAAGGGAGGAGGGAAATCTGATTGTGATGGAAGTGAAAATATGATGAAAGACGCAGGTTTTTGTGGGGAGAAAGACAAATATAAGAGAACAACAAGACTTGTTGCTAAAAAAAGGGATAGAAGAGATGATAAAGAAATGAAAGCTGATGGAAAAGAAATTCAGAAACAAACAAAAGTTACTTCTGAGGAGAAAGACAGAGATGAAAAGAAAGAGAAAGGTGTTTTAAAGAAAAAGGGTAAAGAAGAAAAGAAGGGAAAGGATGGTGCAACAGAGGAGAAATTGGTGACAGACTGTGCATCTGAATTCCATTGCAGTGACTGCAAAGAAGGCCGGAATCCACCATGCTTTGCATGTGGTAAAATAGAGGAAGAGAAGACTGGCAGAGAGCAGCGCCAGCGCTGTGCAGTGGGTAAGCTTATAAAGAATTCTTAATCCTAACACAGTATAATGCTGTTAACAGAACCACAGTTAACCTGAAACATGTATTTGTTATTATGAAACTAGGAAGAATCTTTTAAATATTATAAAAGTCACCTACAAGTATTATTTACATGAAAGTGATTAATTTCTTACTTCATTAATGTCCTTCAAAAATGAAGTCTTATCTGATGAAATGAAAATTTGCAAACAGTATGCACAATGTTTTGCTAAATACAATGTTACTTGTAAAAAATTTAAATGTGTTTCACAGACTTCCATTTTGGATCTGGTAAATTTGCAGGTAGATCTTGTGTCTTGTGGTGCTAACACAGATTCTTTGTTAAATTAAGTGTGGAATTCACAGAAATTACATTTTGGGCAGATGCTGTAGTCAGTCTCACAATCCTACAATCAAAATAAAATCTGGAAAATGATGTTGAAGAGTAGTGTCAAATCCATTTTCAGAGTTTAAAATCCAAAAATGTACCAGGTTGAGTGTCATGTTTAAATACATCTCCATCACAGGATTAATATGCTAAATCATTGAGTAATTTTTGTTTCTAATTTTAGGTCACTGTGGCAGGTTTTATCATATTGAATGTCTCAAACTGTGGCCTCATGCATGGTCAAGTGGTAGTTCATCATCTCGGAGGCAGTTGGCTGCGGCAGCCCGTGGAGAGGTCACTGGAGGACAGGTAGCTGTAACTTGTCCTCAGCATGTTTGCCACACTTGTGCATCTGATGATCCTAGAAATGCTACAACACGTTTTGCACATGAGCGACTGGTACGCTGCATACGGTGTCCTACTGCATATCACACTGGTAAGTAAAGTAGGCCGTGGAGATCCAGTTAATGGATTTGTGCTGAACTGGGCATGATACCAACTAGTATGTACCAGAAAGCCATATCATGTCCATTGGAAAGGTTAGGCATCATTCAGGTAAATCAGGGTTGGATAGGCCCATAGCTAACTTCAGCAACATATAGACAGGACGAGAGTTGGGATACTTTTGCTTCAGATGACAAAACATATCCAGAACTGAAGTGAAACAAGATTCAGACATAACAACACGAGTTGGGTCATTCATTCCCTCATCATGGAAGCATGAAAACTCTTAGAAAGGGACTTCTGTTCCAAATCAATATGGCTGATCACCTAAGAACATTTTATGAAATGAACTACAACCTTCCAAGTGTGGTGTGGTGCAAACAGATAATGTTTTGTGTTCTTTTATATAGTGTAAAAATCACATTATGAAAAAACTGCCCTCTTACCATGCATATGTTAAGTAATTTGCTTTATTATTAATATTTGTCTCATCTAAATCAGGTAACTACTGTCTGCCAGCTGGTTCGGAAGTGCTGACAGGAACACAGATCATTTGTCCCAAACATTATGAACCTCCACAGAAAAAGACTTATCATGTTAATGCAGCCTGGTGCTTCATTTGTGCTATGGGTAAGCCTCTTTACTTCATTAAAATAAGGAATAAAGTCGCGTAATTAAAAAATGTAGGTGTTTGAAAGTAGGTTTCAGAAGTTTCAGATAATATGAGCGGGATCAACAAATCTAGCTCATTTCACCAGTCGCAAAAATGTGACTATCTGGTGCCTGAATGGTACTTGAGAAAATTAAAAATGTATGTAAGTATACAATGTGCAGAGTAAAACCTGTATTAATATCTCTCTCTCTCTCTCTCTCTCTCTCTCTCTCTCTTTTCCCCCCATCTAGCAATAACAGTTTACTATAATTTTAATTGATCATGACACTGTATTTTCTTAATGGCTGTATTGACATTCAGGGATGTAATTGATATCTTTTGATAGGTGGTTCCTTAATATGCTGTGACTTATGTCCGACTTCATTTCATATTGAATGTCTGCGACTATCTCCTCCAGAAGGTGGTTTCATCTGTGAAGACTGTGACACTGGAAGGTTTCCATTATATGGTGAAATTGTGTGGGTGAAACTTGGAGCTTACAGGTCAGCATTAAAACAAGGATGAGCAACTATTTTTAATTGGTGGCCAGTTGTGGTTGTTTCAAGGTGGAGATCTCATTAAGAAGTTTTATTGTTATTAAATTGTAAAATAGGTTCCATACTTTATGAATAGATAGGTGAAAAAGTAACATCATTAATAATTATAATTAAATTAGACATGGATGTCCAAACTTCCAGAATGTTTCCCCTCCCCACAGACCATATTTTTCACACACTCACATTAGAGACATTCATAGGTTAACTTTGATGTTAGTATCTGACAACTTTTAGATTGTGGAAGTACAGATTAGTGGAAATTGTGCATAAAAATCAGTTGTTGAAACCATATAATTGTTAATAACTTTGCTAGTTTATATGCAGATGAAAGAAAATGGGCATCATAAGGTCTTTACAAATTTTTTGTTAATAAATTTTACTTTTGCCTAAGATTTTATTTCTTTACAAGTTCTACTGCTGCTTTTCATCATGAAGTTATTTTCTTTTTGCTTTGTCAGTTGCCTGAATAAAGTATATATACCATATTATGGAGACTAATTCTATAATGTGGAAGGAAACTTCTTGGTCTGCAGTGGCCATAAAAGATGAAGGCAGTTCTTTTAATAAGGTCTTGCTTTATTCTTATTTTTAGGGCCATTTTGATTCTTGTCACTATGGCTAATTTTGGCCTCACTACTTTTACTAGATTTGTTTATATTGCCTTGACTAGTGTTATTCTTATTACTATCCTTTATCCTCCAACTATTTCCGTGATGTCAGCCCAAGAGCAACCAAGTGGCTTCATGAAGGGAAGTAAAAATATTTTAAACAGATTATATTATGTTTGGGAAAAAAACTACAAATGCTGTTTGACATTGCTTTCATTACATTATCACGAACCTTATCTTTCAGATGGTGGCCAGCGCAGATCTTGTATCCAAGTCAGATTCCTGAAAACATCCACAATCTACCCCATGTACGGGGAGAGTTTGCTGTTAGGTTTTTTGGTTCTCATGATTATTACTGGGTGAACCGAGGCAGGGTCTTCTTGTATCAGGAAGGGGTGAATATGATTGAGATATGAACTGTACAATTCAGTAAGTGTATGGCTGTTGCTGATATTGATATAATGGATGGCTATTTCTTTCCTAGGATACTGGACACAGCGCCAGGCGCAAATCTTACATGGAAGAGATGTTTAGTTGTGCACTGCGTGAGGCTAATGAAGCTCATAAAACATTAGAAGGAGAGAAAGCTACAAGAGTTGCTGAGGCTAGACCAGTTATGGTAAGGTGTATAAATACATGACTCTTATATTGGACACTCCACTGTATGAGATATATGCAGTGTGGTGAGAAAGCTATGAGACTAAAATGAAATAAAAATATGCAGTATGAGTATTGTTTCATGAGAGGCTGCTGTAGATGCACTGAAGTATGACCTTTGCAGTGCTGCTAACTGTAACCAGTTGGGATTCGGGGAATATATTTGTAAATTTAAAATTTCATGTAATGTATAGCTTTTCAAAGTATTAACCCATGTTTATTTTAATGCAAATATATTTTCATGTTCAGACAGCTTAGTGAAGTGTCTGGGTTGGACCGTGATTCCATTCGCTCTAGAGGCATGGACACATGCATATCACTCCAAGACACTCGGCCTACTGTCCATTGTACTAAGGGTATACTTTTCCCCGGAGTAAAGCAACCAGAAGCTGACTGCCGCCGATTGCTGGGTCTAAAAATGCACGGAACTCTCTGTAGTCCGCTTTGGCATTTTGCTTAGATACAGAGCCAACTTTGCCTGTATTTAGCAGCTTATAAGATGATCTCATATAAGGCATAAGGGATTAATAATCTCATTACATGTCCATATAAAAATTTAGTAAAATTTTCCAGCTGAAATAAAACTTATTTTCACAATACCTGTTCTGGGTTCACATGCTGTTACCCTGGTAAAACTTGTACTTGTTAATAGTTCTTTGTCCTTTTTGTATTATTGCTGCCAGACTTTATGGCCAAGTGGTTAACACTCCTGCATCATATTCAGGAGGTCCCAGGTTCAAAGCTGAGTTAAGGGACTGTCTATCAAGGCAGGGTTTCATTTTTCTCAGCCCCCCAGGCAAATGCTGGATAGTACTGTAAATTAGACCATGACATTTTCTTTCCAGTTTGGTATTTGTTCATATTTTCTCATTTGACACCATATAACATGAGCTACTACTGACAGTATCAGTAATGTAATCATAAATCAGATGTAAATAAATAAATTTGTCACTGATCTCCGGCTTCAGAAATACTTGGGAGATGACACATAATTATTGGTCCTTTTTGCGTACCAAAGTAACTACAAATTGAAAATTGGCTGCATATTGTTCAAACAAGTAATATGAACGTTGGTGTTAGTGCTAATACCATACTGTAAATTAAATTTTAACTATTGCCATAAAGGTTCATAGTGTATCCACAAACTAAGCACTATCTGGCAACTGTGGCTTACTTAAATTTTGCTTATCTGTAGTGTATTAACAAGAAAATATTTACAAACTATTTTTCTGTGTTGTTCTCTTTGGTCAAACAACACCTAAGTATGCGAGATTTGAAGTTTTCACAGCGGTG